>OY992886.1:50701476-50848976 GCA_963921405.1 Cepaea hortensis
AAGCAATGGGATTGTCAGGGTCTGCACTAACAGATTACATACAGGAGTTGGAGAGGGATTTTCGCCAAGCAGAAAGGGAAAATAGGAAGGCCGAGATAGAATTGAGAAAAGTGGAGTTGGAGCAGGCTGCGAAGAAACTGGAAGCTAAACAGACAGTTAAGAAACTTGAAGTTGAGCAAGCTGCTAGGCAACTTGAAGCTGAGCAAGCAGCTAAGAAATTTGAAGCTGAGCAAGCAGCTAAGAAACTTGAAGTTGAACAAGCTGCTAAGAGATTGGAAGCTAAACAAGAAGCTCAGAAAAGGGAGCACGAGTACCGGATGCGGGAACTCGAGCTTAAGAGGCAATCTAGTGGGGAAACTAAGGGAGCAGTGGGAGGTTCCTCTCTCCCTGGCTCAACACCAGTAGGTGGCCATAGCTACCATGCTATGAAGTTCCCTCTAGCGATCTACGAGGAGGACAAGGAGAAGATTGACCAGTACCTTCAACGCTTCGAGGCTATGTCCGTTGCAATGGGTCTGGATCGTGACAAATGGAATCTCAAGCTATCCCAAGGATTACGCGGGACCGGTTACGAGGTTTATTCTCGCCTGCCGCCAGGACACGAAAACAATTATGACGAGTTGAAGACGGCTCTGCTGAAACGATTCGAGGTTACGTCACATACCTATCGGAAAAAATTTCGAGGAGAGAAACGAGAACCGAGGGAGTTGTTCGCCGCCTATAGTCTGCGTCTGACAGCCTATCTCCATAAGTGGATGGATTTGGCTGGGTTCGCGCATGACTATGAGAGTCTGGAAGAGCTCATGGTAGTCGACCAGATGCGAAATCAAATGTCGAAACCTCTCAGGACATTCTTGGGAGAACAAGGGGCGGAACGAATCGACATGGTGACGAAATTGGCAGGACGGTTCGTCGAGGTCCATGGGGAGGAAGCAGAAAACCTTTCTACAAACACCAAAAGTCAGGAAAAACATAACCTGAAGAAAGCCAAGAGCACAGGAACTAAGAAGGTGGACCCATATGTTAAAACTTCAGAGGAGAGTTTGGAGAAGACGAAGGTGGGAAGCAACAGCACTTCGAGCTCTACACAAAAACGACCATGGTCGGAGAAGTGGTGTTCGATTTGTAAGTCACCTTCTCACAATACGAAGGAATGCAAATCGAAGGCTAAGAGCCCTCACTTCGCAGCATGTCAAGTGACTTCAACGTAGGTGGTCACTGAAAATGTCAAGGTCGACAAGGAAGCTCGCCACCAGGAGAGCTCACTAAAGTCCGGCACTAGAAAATCTAGGACAGGGAAATGGTGCAAACGCTGCAGGTCGAATACGCACAATGATATTGACCGCAGGGGAAAGTCAGGAGACTCTCAATTCATCGTGTGCCCCGGGAAACCTAAGGTGGAGCCCACCAAACAGGTCGAGGCCGAGGAAGAGACTCCAGACCAGGATAAACCACCTGTAGTGGAATTGGTAGAAGTTAACGGTCGTCAAGTGGAGTGTTTGTATGACACAGGGCTGGACGGGGAGGCCGTGATTTCTGCGGATCTGGTACATCCAGAACAATTCACAGGTGAGACCATGGAGATACATCCTGCACAGAAGAGGGATGTAGCCATGAAATTGCCCATTGCTAGAGTGGAGATTCGGTCAAGATATGTCACCGGCACCATCAAGGCCGCGGTGTTGACCGATCCCATTTTTCCTGTAATCCTCGGTTGCCGGTATGTCTTTCTGGGAATGCCCAGGGAGCCAATCCATATGGGAGCAATACAGACTCGCTCTCCGACGAGAACGGATGAAGCAGAAGCAAATGTGACTAACCCACTGCCAGGGGAGCTGCGAACTGCCCAGAGTGAGGATGCTACTCTACGTCCTTGCTACAAAAAGCTGCAGAAAAGTGCTGATCCACCCAAACGGGGGCAGTACTATATGAAGAATAGGATACTTTACAGGAGAGCCGGAAGGGGAGACAACCTACATGGTCAGTTGGTGGTCCCGAAGGCCCACCGTTCCCAGATTCTTCATATGGGGCATACCATCTCATTCAGTGGGCATATGGGTATTGCCGCCACGATGCAGCGGATTTTCTGCCATTACTATTGGCCGGGAATGACAGGTGATGTGCGTCGGTATGTGAAGTCATGCCCTGAGTGCCAGAGGGTAGCACTGAAACACTGGACAGCACCGGTGGTCTTGGGTGAAATGCCCATCATGAACTCTCCTTTCGAGAGGGTAGCCATCAATATTGTGGGTCCACTTCCTAGGACTAGGAAGAGGAACATGTACATACTCACCATGGTGGATTGCTGTACAATGTGGGGTGAAGCCATACCGTTGACCACGATTGACTCGAAACGAGTGGCGGACGCACTGATGGAGGCCTTTACAAGATTAGGTTTTCCTGATTAAATACTGATGGACAATGGGTCCCAGTTTTGTGGAAAATTGATGGAGGAGGTATTTAGGGTGTTCCACTCTAATCATATACATACCAGCCCTTACCACCCACAAGCCAATGGACAAGTAGAGCGTTTCAACGGCACGTTGATGACAATGCTCAGGAAACTGGCACAGGAAACACCTGATAGGTGGGATGAATATATCCCAACAGCACTTTTTGCTTATCGGGAAGTACCTCATGGCTCAACAGGACTACCACCCGCTACGTTGCTGTTTGGTTGTCCAATCAAAGGACCGTTGGAAACCATGTTGAGGAGTTGGATTGAAGAGGGGACGTCAGAAGAAGTGATCTCTTCTTACAAATATGTGGAGGAACTGAAAGAAAAACTTCACAAGGGATGGACTCTGGCGAATCAAAACTTGAAAAAGGCCAGAAAAAGACATGCGGCTTACTACAACCGTAGGTCTAAAGACAGATCTCTAGAGGTGGGAGACAAAGTCTTGTTGCTACTCCCAACGGGAAACAACAAACTGGAGATAGGTTGGCAAGGACCATTTCCCGTGGAAAGGGTGATATCCAGGACCAACTATCAGATCCGGATCCGGGGAAAGTCGAAGATTTTCCATATCAATCTCTTGCGGAAATACGAGGAGAGATCCGGAGACAAAGCAGCTCACCTCATGGCAATGGCAGTTGCAGTGGAGACAGAAGTGGGAACCAACGAGGGCAGGGAATATCCCCTGGTACACCAGGAAACCTACAAGGATGTACAGGTTAACCCTGATCTGACTTCCCAGGAGAGGGAAAAGATAACCCAGGTTCTCGAGTCTCATAAGGAGATACTGACTGATAAACCAGGACGAACGAGGTTGGTGGAGTTCGAGATGACTTTGACCACCCAAGAGCCTGTTCGCCAAAAGGTTTACCCAGTGCCATTCTCTAAAGAAAAGGCCCTGGAGGAGGAAATACAGAAACTTCTGGAGGATGACGTGATTGCGCCATCCACATCCCCATACAATGCGGAGGTGGTTTTGTTACGAAAACCAAGTGGAGAACACCGGTTGTGTATAGACTACCGACTTCTGAACAGTCATACACAATTTCAGGTGGTATCTTTGCCGAATCCAACTCAGTTATTCGCAAGGCTCCATAAGGCAAGGTATTTCTCAAAGGTGGATCTGAGTCGCGGGTATTATCAGATTCCGGTCAAACCAGAGATTCGACCACTTCTGGCTTTCAGTACCCCCAGTGGACATTACGAATTCAAGGTCATGCCCTTTGGACTCAGCAATGCACCTAGTGTGTTTACTCGCATGATGAGGACTTTACTAGATCCCTTACAGGATCCGTCCATCATCTCATTCATGGATGATATTCTGATTTCCAGTGACAGTTTGGATGACCATTTACAATCCTTGGAAAGAGTATTCAATAGGCTCAAGGAAGCAGGGCTTACCGCGCGCCCAACCAAGTGCACGATTGGTTACCAGACTCTGGAATTTCTAGGTCACACCATCACCCCAGGACACCTTGTCCTAGAGGAAAAGAACCTAGAGAAAATCAGAAGTGCTCCAAGGCCAAAAACGAAGAAAGATGTGCGATCTTTTCTCTCGTTGTGCGGATTTTACCACACATTTATCCCACATTTCACTGAACTGGGTATAACAGTGCTGGAGACTAATGTGATGTGGTGTAAACAGAGCAAACGAGAAGTCATGGCTGTAGCTTCGTGAAATCCCACTTTATTAGTTCATTATAGTTGACATTATCAAATATAAACTGACTCTCGCTCTAGATGTTGACATCACGTCTTGCCGGCTTGATAACTAACTTGTTCTCTACCCTCACGTCACATCGTGACATCCCCTAGTTACGTCTCAGCGGGGTGCTCACCCGCTCATTGTTGAATACTAGACCCCCATTGCACACCAAATCCCGATCCCCCATCAGAGAGACTCTGTTATACTGGGAGCTCCATTAACAGAAACCTTGAAAAGGGGATTCCCGGACCAAATCGTTTGGACACCAGAATGTGAGAGTGCCTACAGTCAGTTGAAGGAGGCCTTGGTCAGCAAACCTGTGTTACAGCTCCCGGACCTTTCCAAACCATTTGTGTTGAGAACAGATGCAAGTGGGATTGGGATTGGGGCAGCTTTGTTACAGGAAGGAAAATACGATGCTTCGGGTTTGAAACCAGTAGCATAAGCAAGCAAGAAACATCTCCCGGCTGAGAGGAATTATTCGACCGTCGAGAGAGAGAGAGAGAGAGTGTTTGTCTTTCGTAAGGGCCGTACAAAAATTCCAGCCCTATTTGTATGGAGTTCAGTTTCGAGTTCAGTCGGATCATCAACACTTGATGTTCCTGGCCACTTCTCAGAAGCTCAACGCCCGTTTGATGCGGTGGTCGTTGCTACTTCAGCCATACCACTTTACAGTGGAGTATATACCTGGGAAGGAAAATGTTGGAGCTGATTTCCTGTCTAGACATCCATCTCCTGAAGAAGAGGAATAGATCATCTGGATCAAACCTCCAAGGAGAAAGAGTTGTTGCGGACTACTCTCTTAGGAGGGGGCCTATGTCACGAAAAATAAACTTGATAGTTCGATCGATGAAAAAAAGAGACATTCGTCTGCACAGATACCGGCAACTCTTTGATGTTGTATAGACTGAGGAACAAAATACGTCGCGAAAACTGTCAGCACACGGTCGGCATTTCTGTATGATGTGGGTTGTTCGAGAAACTTACAATGGCACCATCCGTCTACAAGGCGGGAGTCAGCCTTTGAAGTGATAGACGGAATGTCTGGCCAGACGTCGGATGGAGTCTTGTGATGTAGAGAAGGTTCTCTAGGTCACAGACAGGAGACTATTTCCCATATGAAAGGGGACACCTGCCAGATGTCCACATTGAGTAGGGAAAAATAAAGAGAAAAACAACTTCTCGACGCCTCTGCGTCTAGACAATTTGGTGACGTCACTCAAGCCCCGATATAAAACCGGTTGAGGTAAACAAGTTGGAGGAGTCGAACAAAAATTCTGAAGTGTTAAAGATCGGCGCAGTATTCCGAGTTGTGTTAATTGAAAGAGACTATAGTGTCAAGAGTGTTGATAATGTATCGGCGGACATAGATCCAGTCTGTGATTGCATAGTCTCAATCATCAACCGGAATAGGCATATGGTATTCTATTAATCATATCTAACTTAGAGTACGATTAGGAATAGAGTACAGTACTGTGCGGTGATATAATGTATTATAGGTGCGGTGATAGAATGATCTATAAGTGCGGTGCTAGAAAGTATTATAGGAGCGTCGGCACCAGTGTCCTATTGTATGGCTTTAACTAGCTTGTGTGATATATAATTTTACTCGGGGAGTTGAGGACAATGTAGTGGGATGATAATTGGAGAGATTGAGGATGGTTGGGAGGGAGGAAGGGAATGTGAAAAGGTAGGATCTTCCAGTAGGGCATCTGCTGGGTTTCTACCCGTTCCTTTATTCTTTCCTGGTGTTGCCATGTAGCAGACCAATGTGATGAGCTATTTGGCCGTATGACAGAGATCGGATCTCTTTTATAGATCTGAGTGTTGCTATTGGCCTACACTCACCTAATTACGGTCAGGATTGAGTTGCTCTCACCATGATGTTCTCTACTCAACAGGTTCCACTTGAGTGTGCGATGATTTGTTACGAAGAAGCAGTTTCGAAGTTTTATACAATGATGGCTCACGGAATGAAGACAGAGGTTACTGGGAGGCTTTTACACGGGGCTCAGAACCTAGTTGGTCTGCAGAAACCTGGCTTCTGCTGAGCCGGACTTGATGAACATAAGTGTTGTGTTTACTGAGTGATAAGCTTCATCACCGAAGTTTCATAACTCATATACCAAGGACACACACACACACACACACACACACACACACACACACACACACACATATATATATATATATATATATATATATATTTATATATATATGTATATCTTCTTATATATATAAAAAGGATGTATGTATGTCTGTATGTCCTTTATGCGTTCGCGAACGGTCCATCCGATTGAGATGAAATTTTCTACACGTCTTCCTCTCATTCTCGCGCTGCCAACTGTCATATTTCTTTTAGTGTGAAATCGCCTACTTACTTAATATTATTTAATTTTTTATTTTTCATTAAAATTTCTATATAGCGAGGGGACTTAACTCTAGAAAAGTTATTTCAAGGGGCATAACTTTTAATAACATTGCTATATACCTTATAGTCATATTGTTGCATGGTTTTCAAAGACTTATAAACTCTTTGTCTATAGTTATTTACCGGCATATGAGTTATAATAAATAATGATATAATCTTTAAGGCATTTTTAAAGTTTTCATAAAAATAATGCATAATGCATAACATTGTAACTCATCTTTTTATGCTGAAAGAAGTTATCTACAGTCATGTAGATTATTAAAAACAGTTTTCATTAAAAATAATGGATGGTGTGTGGAAGGACATTCTTTTAAGTAACTTTTTTTTTGTTGTTGTATGAATTTAATGAGACGCTCCCCACCAGGAGCTGGGCGAAGCCACACCGGGTCAGATAGATAGACAGACAGATAGTCGGAAACGGGAGCTTAAATGCCTACTTATATGAATTAAATGAGATGCTCCCCACCAGGGACTGGGTGAAGCCGTGCCGGCTCAGACAGACAGACAGATAGACAGAGAGACAGACAGTTATCTAAAGGCATATGCGTTATAATCCTCTCCCCTCCTCCTCCTTCTACACTCTTCCTCATCCCCTCCCCCTCCTCCCTTTCCCTTCTCCTCCCTCCTCTTCCTCCTTCTCCTCCCTCTTCTTCCTCCTCCCTCCTCCCCCTCTTCCTCTCTCTCCTCCTCCCTCCTCCTCCTAATCACTCCTCCTCCCTCCTCCTCCGCCCTCCTCCTCTCTTCTTCCTCCTCCCTCCTCCTCTTCCCTCTTCCTCCTCCTCCTCCGTCCTCCTCCCTTCTCCCCCTCCTACTCCCTCCTCCTCCCTCCTCCTCTTCCCTCTACCTCCTCCTCCTTCCTCTACCTCCCTCCTCATCCTCCCTCCTCCTCCCCCTCCTCCCTCCTCCTTTTCCCTCTTCCTCCTCCCTCCTCCTTCCTCCTCATCCCTCCACCTCATCGCTCCTCCTCCCTCCTCATCCTCTCTCCTCCTCCCTCTCCCTCCTCCTCCCTCCTCCTCCCTCCTTCTCCCTCCTCCTCCTCTCTCTTCCTCCTCCTCCCTCTTCCTCCTCCTCCCTCTTCCTCCTCCTCCCTCTTCCTCCTCCCTCTTCCTCCTCCCCCTCCTCCTCTCTCCTCCTCGCTCCTCCTCCTCCCCTCCCTCCTCCTTCTCTCTCCTCATCCTCTCTCCTCCTCCTCCTCCCTCCTTCTCCCTCTTCCCCCTCCTCCCTCCTCCTAATCCCTCCTCCTCCTCCTTCTCCTCCCTCCTCTACCTCCCTCTTTCTTCTCCCTCCTCGTACTCCTCCTTTTTCTTCTTCTGCTGTTGCTGCTGCCGCCTGCTCCTCTCCTCCTCCTCCTCCTACCCTCCTCCTCCCCCTCCTCCTCCCATCTTCCTCCTCCTCCATCCTCATCCTCCTCCCTCCTCCCCCTTTTCCTCCCTCCTCCCCCTCCTCCCTCCTCATCACTCTCCTCCTTCCTCCTCCTCCCTCCTCCTCCTCCTCCCTCCTCCTCCCTCCGCCTCCTCCTCCTCTCTCCTCCTTCCCTCCTCCCCCTCCTCCTCACCTCCTTCTTCTCCTCCCCCTCATCCCTCCCCCCCCTCCCTCTTCCTCCATCCTCCTCCTTTCTCCCCTCCTCCTCCCTTCTCCCCCTCCTCCTCTCTCCTCCTCCCTTTTCCTCCTCCCTCCTCCACCCTCTACCTCCTCCCTCCTCCTCCCTCCTCCTCCTCCCTCCTCATCCTTCCTCCTCCTCCTTCTCCCTCCTTCTTCTCCCTCCGCCACCCCCTTCCTCCTTCTCCCTCCGCCTCCCCCTTCTCCTCCTCTCTCCTCCTCCTCCCTTTTCCCCCTCCCTATCCTTCCTCCTCCTCCCTCCTCCTCCTCCCTCCTCCTTCCTCTTCCTCCCTCCTCCTCCTCCCTCCTCCTCCTCCGCCTCCTCCCTCATCCTCCTCTTTCATCCTCCTCCCTCCTCCTCCTTCTCCCTCCCCCTCCTCCCTCCTCCTCCTCCTCCCTCCTACTCCTCACTCCTCCTCCTGTCTCCTCCTCCCTCCTCCTCCCTCCGCCGAATATGAATTAAATGATATGCTCCCCACCAGGGACTGGGCGAAGCCGGGCCGGGTCGTCTTTTTTAGGAACGGGAACGGGAGCAGGGGTTGAATATGAATTAAATACCCAAGTTAATTGTTGGGGGAAGATGTAAAGATCTTTCAAGTGCTCTTTCTAATAATAGACAGACAGACAGTAGATAGTCGGGAACGGGAACGGGAGCTTATATGACTACTTATATGAATTAAATGAGATGCTCCCCACCAGGAGCTGGGCGAAGCCGGGCCGGGTCAGACAGACAGACAGACAGACAGATAGTCGGGAACGGGAACTTATATGACTACTTATATGAATTAAATGAGATGCTCCCCATCAGAGTCTGGGCGAAGCCGGGCCGGGTCAGACAGACAGACAGATAGACAGACAGACAGACAGATAGATAGTCGGGAACGGGAACGGGAGCTTATATGACTACTTATATGAATTAAATGAGATGCTCCTCACCAGGGTCTGGGCGAAGCCGGGCCGGGTCAGCTAGTATATATATATATATATATATATATATATATATATATATATATATATATATATATATATATATATATATATATATATATATATATATATATATATATATATATATATATATATATATATATATATATATATAATAGGTTGTTTGTTAAAGAGGGGGAAAATCTTATAATCAGAGACTTGTGAACTGTAGATCTTCCTTAGTGACATTTCAGTTAATTGAAAGATTCTCTGTTCACCAAACATTATTAAACAGAGTAACTTCACCGTGTTTGTTAGAGTGAAGACCAAGATCGAACAGTGTCTAACTGATGACCAGCATCCTGTTTGTTCGAGCGTTATCGGAGAAAGTCGTCACGTGGACGGAGAAACATCTTCTGGGTGAGGTTCACTGTCCGGAATACATGGTGCTGTTGTGTGCTCAGCACAGTGATGTAACAGACTTTGCTCCTGATTCACTGGTCTGATTCTACATACACATTAGAATATTCGACACACATTCTACACATTACACACACACCTCTCACACACATACTCTTTGTTTTAATAAATTAATTGTTGTATTTATTTGTTAAGGCTAGAGTTGTTGAGTATGTTGTGTTGGGGAAGAATGAGAGGGGACATGATCCAGGGGTGAGTGAGAGTAAGAAAGAGGTGTCTACAGACTGAGGGAGTTTTGTGGACGGATTCTGGTGGTTTCTCTAGGACAATAATATTGGGTTAATAAAATTGTGGGTGTTGATTCCCCTCACTCCAGGGACGACACTAAAGTAATAAAGGATTACTACGACAAGGTTCTTTGTAGCATCTCAACACTCTTTTTCTCGTTTCAATTGACATCTTTTTATTGGTCAGTATGTTTTTCATCTTGCTAAAGGCTACTTTTGCCATGGCGATTCTTGTTCTAATCTCTTCAAGGCATCTCCCATCAGATGTTATTACTGTTCCGAGATAATTGTACCTGTTCACTTGTTGAAGAATATTCCCATTTACTTGTATATTACATTGTGGTATTTCGTTCTTCCTAGTGACGACCATAACTGTTCATAGTATTTCATTCTTTCTTAGATCTTCCACGTATCATAGTTCTTGAATGTCTTTCATTGGTCAACAATGTGTTCAAGTGAATGTTTGCTAGACAAAGTATTTATATATGCTTTTTTGAATATCTAGTTGTTTTGTGACTAGCATTGTAGAACGAAAAAATAGCTATTTTTGTGTAGGGGAGACTGGGGAGAAATGGACATAGGGGAGAAATGGACCACCCCCTCTCTGGCCCCTGGCTGTGATGCAATGAAAGTGAAACCATAATAAGTTTGTTTTCCACATCAAACATAGTCCGAATTTTTCATTTGCCATCGACTTCCCGCACAGGTCGTTCCCACGCAAAGTTTGAAAAATTTTCTGCACTAAAGTTTCTTTTTCCAGTTCCAGACACCATCGTAAAGCAGACGCATAGTCAGGAATCAGGACAAGGTAATTACGTTAATATCTTTATTTACTTGTTATTTAAGAGTTCATTTAAAAAATATAGCATATAATATTAGATTTAAGAGACTTTATGGCTGAATAGTTTAATACATTGATGGGGGAGAAATGGACCGGTTCATTTCTCCCCATGGTTCATTTCTCCCCATAGAAGAAATTGACAAGACAGTTTGTTGTTATTAAAAGTGTTGAAGATTGCATTCGAATATCAGCATTATTGATTCTTTTTAATACTGGGGTCTAAATCTAGACCAATAAAACTGTTAACAAATTTGATTTCAGTGATTTATTAAAGATGCACGCCATTCGTGCTATGATCAGTATTTCTTTGCAAATGATAGGCCTACCATTCTAAATGTTATATAATTATGTCACTCTTTTGTTTCAGATGCCAAGATTGTACATCAGAAACACCAACAAGGGTCTCGTTACGGAGGAACGTATGAGAGAAGCTGTTAATGCTGTGAAAAATGGAATGAAAGTGAGGAAAGCTGCAAGGGAGTACGGCATTGCTCGCTCTACCCTCAATAACAATCTTACAAAAGACAGAGAAGGAAATGGTCTGCCTACTAGACTCGTACCAAATTATAGGCATAGCCTTGTTTTCACAGCTAAGCAAGAAGCTGATTTTGCTAGTTACTTGAAAGATTGTGCAAGAATGTTCCATGGACTCACAACTAAAAACGTTCGTATTTTGGGGTACGAGATGGCGAAAGTCAATAAAATTGCACATCCTTTAACCTGGGATGAGCAAATGATGGCAGGGAATGACTGGCTTTGTGGATTTTTGTGACGGAATCCCGAGCTGACCATAAGGCAACCTGAGGCAACATCTCTGGCTAGAGCTACAGCTTTCAACAAACATAATATTTGCACCTTCTTCAACATTGTGAAGGAAACCATTACAAAACTAAATGTGAGTGGAGCTCAAATCTACAATTTGGATGAGTCAGGTCTGACCACTGTACAGAAAGTGCCAAAAGTAATTGCCCCACGAGGAGTGAAGCAAATAGGCCAGGTGACATCCAGAGAAAGAGGAGAACTGGTCACAATCTGTTGCATTGTGTCAGCTGTGGGTCACATTATCCCTCCAGTTTTTGTGTTTCCCAGAAATTTTTTTAAGAATTTTATGCTTGCTGGAGCACCTGAAGGTTCCCTTGGCCTTGTGAATGAATCAGGTTGGATGACCCGTGATAATTTCGTCAAAGTTATAAATCACTTCATTAAGCATTCAAGACCTTCCAAAGACTTCCTTTTGATTTTGATCTTGGACAATCACGATTCCCACATTTCATTTGAATCACTTGAACTGTGCAAGAACAACAACATTCATGTGATCACGTTGCCACCACACACCTCATCTAAAACTCAGCCCTTGGACCGTTCAGTTTTTGGACCCATGAAGTCGGTCTACAATAATGCGTGTGATTCATGGATGATGAAAAATGTTGGGACACCATTGACAATCTATCAAGTTGCAAATCTAGGAGGCCACGCTTTTCTTAAAGCGGCAACTCCCATTAACATTCAATCAGGCTTTGCAGTGTCAGGTATTTGGCCCTTTAACGAAGATGTTTTTACAGAAGATAATTTTATGCCTTCAGAAATAACGAACAGGCCCATCAGCAAGGACAGTGAAAATGCCACTTTAGAAAGCAATGAACAGACAGGATCAGCATCTCCACATTGTGGTACCAGCACAGATCAAACTGCACAAGAATTTCATGAAAATCAGAAAGAGTGTAATGTTGAGAACCTTGTAGATGACTTGCAGGAAATATCAGGGAGTCTTCAACATAAAGCTACTTCTTCCTTTACTTCGCCTCATGTTTTCAGAGGACTACCAAAAGCTGGTCCGCGAAAAGATTCAAATAATGTGAGGAAAAGAGGAAAAACTATGCTGGCTACTTCTACGCCAGAAATGGATCGAATTAGGGAAAGAGCGGTGATGAAAGAAAAGGCAGCAAAAGTTCCATCCAAAAAGGCAAAGAGACAGCTGCTGAAAGAACTTGATGTTGATTCAGATCCAGAAACTGACATTTCGTTTTGTGATGACACAGATTCTGATGTTTCATTTGGTGAAAATGAGGAGTGTACGGTTAGCTTGACTGGTGTGCGTGAAGTTTTTGAAGGCCAGTGTGTGCTATGTGAATATGGAACAAAGAAGACTTGTGTTTACTATGTAGGAATTGTAAGGGGAGACATTGATGATGATGGTGATGTTGAGGTAGAGTTCTTGCGCAAGAGTGAGAAGGTTGCTGGTAAATTTGTTAAGCCTAAGGTAGAAGATGTCGCCAGTGTCTCAATTACATGTATTAAAGCACAGCTTACTAGATCTACAATCACTGGAACCACTTCTAGGACCAAAGATGGCTATGTCTTCAAAGAAAGTCTTGCAGGCATAAATGTTCGATAAAACTTTATATTAGATTAATATATCATATTAAACTTTTTTACTGTCGCTTAAAATAATAAAACAAAACTGCAAATATCCTTTTAATGATTATTTATTTCTTATAGCAATATGGATGAGTTGTTGCTGCTTCTTTTTTAAAAAAGGTCCATTTCTCCTCACTATGGTCCATTGCTCCCCACGTGCTGGTCCATTTCACCCCAATGGTGGTCAATTTCTCCCCATGTTCATATACATTTTTGAAATGCATTTTGTAAAGAAACATATAGAAATTGATTGCTAAATGTTTTCCCCTTTTAAAATAAATGAATGTACAACATTTTAGTCATGGTTTTGTTATGTTTCGATAAAATCTGTTCCGGAGATGAGCAAAAATTGAAAACTACAAAATTGCTGGTCCATTTCTCCCCAGTCTCCCCTACTGTCCTGTCGACAGTCAAAATTTTCTCTTTGAATTTCAGCGTCGATTTTCTAGTTGATCCTTTTCTGAATGATATTCGGTAATGTGTGTTATTGTTTGATGCATGTGGCTTCTTGGGTTAGAGTAGTAACAAAAATCATGTATGGTTGATTACGGGATAAGTAACATGGGTGAGATCATGTTTGTAACGCACTGGAGCACAAGAACTGTAATGACCCCTTGGTTGGTATGTACTCAATGCAAGACTACAAATTTGACAGTCTACTTTGTAGCTTTAAGTAAATGTGGTGTGGACGTCATGGGGAATTCTAATTGAAGTTTTCAAGGTTGGCAATCGTCAGACAGTCTGTTACGATCTTCAGTTAAAGTGTGTCCCCCAGTATTAACACTCTCATGACTTTGTTCTATGTTTCATCAGTTTTTATTTGTTATCAGTTGAAAGGACCCTTTGGGCTTCAATTTGGCTGATTCTTTCATGTATAAAAGCTAGGAGAATGGTGGAGCTTACATATGTAGCTGGTGATAATCCTTCTGCTAGGACCTGCCCCAAAAAGACAGCATCATTGACTTTTTCTCTGTATCAGTCAAGAAGATAGGATTGTATAAAGTCCCATTAAACTACGTGATTATTCGATGGTCACGCCTCCAAAACGAACACACATTCGCTTGTCCGAGCACACACAATTTTATTATTCATTTCTTTATTATTTGCCCATTTTAGGCGGGAGTATACACATGCAATAATTTGGCACCAAATGTTTGTAAGATGAAGATTTTGTACTGTGTCTGTACTGTGGTCCTGGTTCAAAGATAGTAATCTGGGTTCAACTCTTAGAAGTAACAGAATTATTTTTCATTTTCTAGCAGTAGGCTCCCAGATAGTCAGCCTAATAAAAAAAAAAAATGTCACAATTCTGTGAACAGTGAACATTATTTGGGAATAAAAGGCGACGAGGAAGGTAATTAGTCATTTCTTATCATTTTTCGTATGTGAAGGCCTACACTTCATGCCCCAATGACAGTATCTACTATGAGACAACCTTCTACCATGAAACATTATGTTATCTCACAGTTATTTCATCTCCTATGCATCTATTGGTTAATCAAATGCAGCAACTGATAACGTATGTAAGAGAACGTTATAAACAAAGTTTTTTTCTTCTTCTTCTGAAAAGCAACCAGGCATCTCAAAATGTACACGTTCAAAAGCATACAACCACTTTATCTCTCATCTGTTTTCTTTAAGCGGCCCGATTTGACCTTTGGTGTTCCCCTTAGGATCAGTTTTACATCGACAGCTTCGTGAAAATAGGTCAGAGAAGCAAACGGTATTCAGCCTGGCTGTGTACTATGGATCGGAAAAGTAGTGTTATAATAACCGTAGTGAGTTTTATGTTAATTTCATATATCATCCAGTTAAACGGCAGGCCCGATGTTTTGTTGTATTGTCCCTTATTCTTGAAGTGTAAATGTGTTGCTATTATTTTTTAATGCGACAATAAAAGCTATGCATTCTTAAGTTATAATTTATTCTATGTTAAACATTTTACAAAAATGTGAAATTTCATAAAGGAATAGAATAGTAATGTTGAAGCCGACGGTAGCTTTTCTCTAAGGAGGTCATTCAAACCAAGAAATAACTCCGTTATTGTTGCATACCGGACACAAAGGCAGTCCACGTTCCCGCGTCTCACAGTCACAGCCGTGCCTGAACAGTTGCATCAAGCGACTTGTGGACGTGAATAGCAGCACATAGACACATACGCAACAAAGAAACACGGGACAACAAGAGATTGTTAGAGAGGAAAAAACAAAACTTAGGCAAGGATAGAAGCAAACTATGGAAATTACTTAAAACCGCAAATAATGAAGGACCAAGTAACAATCAAATAATCGTTAAGCAAGGAAACGTCATGCTTAGGCCTACATAGGGGATAAGCTGCAAATGCACTGATGAAATTATATATAGTGCAAACTACATTAATGTCACAACAGAACAGAAGGGAAAAAATACAACATAAAACGAATAGATATTTAACAATAAGATAGCAGCATAATATTTAGTGGCAAGTTTAGAAATAATAGAAACTGAGCAGGAATTGAATATCCTAAGAAAGAAGAAATCATAATGACAGGATGCTATTGCAAATGAAATGCTAAAAGTTTTGGATAATAATGCATAATTTGCGGCACGAAGAGAGGTATAGTCAGACTTCCATAGAAGAAAGCTATTCTAAAACACACTCGTCACTCCCACCACCACCCTATAACATAAAAATACAATAAAACAGAAACAACTCCATCCATCCATCATGTGCCATTCCGATAAGCGTGGGCAGTCATGTTTTAACATCTCACTTGAATACCAGAGTCGTGGATCAGCTCCGTGTTCCTGTCTCAATCATGCCACGTGGCCAAGCCATCCAGGTATTTACTTCTCAGTCTTCCCCTTGGTCCCTTCCCTTCGATCTTGCCTTTCGTCATCAAGTTCTCCAAGTCATTTCTTCTCATTACATGCCTCCAAAAATTGTGACTTTCTACGTCTAATGTCTTTAATCAGTTTACGATATTAATTTGTTTCTTGAAGGACTTGTTCGTTGGTTTTTCTGTCTGTCCATGGTATTCCTTGCAGTTTCCACATAAACCACATTTCCACAGCCATCAGATGTTTTTCAGCTTGTCTGCTCATTGTCCACGCTTCACATCCATACAAAAGTACAGGTTCTATGTAGCACTTCAACACTCTTTTTCTCGTTTTAATTGATATCTTGTTATTGGGCAGTATTTGAATAACGAAGACCCCCTCTGCAGTGTGTCCACCGTGACGAGGTAGAGGGACTTGCGCGTTTCAATGACCCAAGAGCTATGCCGACGGTAGCACAGCTATTGGTAGGGTCACCCATGTCGGACAGGTCAAGGGAAAGGAACCAGATCAAGCGACACACAAACCTGCTGCCTTGTAGGAAGACTGGGGACAGTCAACGACTAGGGAAAGCACCCCAAAAAATGCTTATCGAAATCGGATTACAAAGCAGTGCAACGTAACTTAATTCATGATGTCACAAATTAAAATTAATCGTTATGGTGCTAGTCCCGTGAAGTCCCGTCAGGTGGTGATAGTGCCGGGCCCCCTGCCTCGAGGGGGTCCACCCATGACTACTGGTGGTCACCTTCTCCTGTGCTGTGGAGTCAAGGCACAGAGGAGTAGTTTAAGAGCTATTGATCAAACACCCCGGACACTTAACATACTATAGTAGAATGCGGAAGGAGTTTACAACAAGAAAGTCTCCCGAACAAAGCGTCTTCATAAAGATAGAATAGATGTGGCATACATTCAAGACACACACCTCAACGCCGATCGCAGATTCTCAGTCAGAGGATATCGGGCCACACGTTTCGACCGCGAAGGACACAAAGGAGGAGTTCTAATACTTACACGAAATACAATACCTTGCAGCGAAGTATCTGTGATCTCTGACAACCAAACGGAAAATTATAGGTGTTGATATCATGATAAAGGACGTGAAAATAAGAATTTACAATCTGTATAGCCCAGCAAATAAGGACCTTACACTGTCAAACATGAAAATAACTGACACAAACTGCATTATTGTCAGAGACTTTAATAGCCGTTCAGAAAGACGGGGATACCCAGATACTGACAAAATAAGAGATGAAGTGGAGGACTGGGAAATAGACTCAAATCTCCATCTACTCAACAAAGTGGATGACACACCGAGCTTCTACTCTAGAAGATGTTTTACCACTTCTACTCCAGACTTAACTTTCTGCACAGGAGACATCCTCCACAAAACCTATCGCCACCTGCTTGACCAATTAGCAGGTATTTACCACAGACCAATCAAGCTTGTAATGAATATGGAGTATGTTCCACAGGAACAAAAGCCTTTGGCCCGCTGGAATTACAAACGACCAGATTTTGGGCAGTTTTGCTATACTAACAGACAAATATTGTGAAAAAATAAATACACGATATGGCAACATGAAGCAAATGGTGGAAAATCTAACCAGAGCAATAATACAGGCGGCCACTGAATCCATTCAAAGAGGAGCGAGGAAAAATTACAAACCATACTGGACTGAAGAACTACACATGTTGGAGGACAAAGGTGAAGATGTCAGGAAGACAACAGAGAGAGAACAAACAACTGAAGCGAACATCTCTCTCAAAGCCATCTCAGAAAAATATAAAAGAACAGTAAATCAAATAACAAGATTGTTGGCGAAAAAAACAGAAAACCTGAACTTTGACAGGGATGGAAACAAACTATGGAAACTAATGAAAGCCATGAACAATGAAGGACGTAGAAACAAACAAATAACAATTAAACAAGGAAATGCCTTGCTTACAGGAAAAAAGGCTGCAAATGCACCAATGAAACACTATGCTAGTGCAGACCACATTGATATTACAGAACAGCAGCAGAATATATGATGGCAAATCTAACAATGGAAGAAATGGAACAGGCAACGAATACCCTAAAAATGAAGAAATCACCGGGAAAGGATGGAATCACAAATGAAATGCTAATAGGAGTAAGCACTAAGACAAAAAAGAAACTGCTAGCAGTCCTAAATTACAGCTGGAAGAGAGGAATAGTCCTACAGGCATGGAAAGAAGCTATAATAATACTAGACCCAAAGAAAGGAAAAGATCTGGAAGAACCAGATGGCTGTCGACCTATCAGTCTACTTAGCTGTGTAGGAAAATTAATGGTACGCATTATCAATGGCAGGCTAACATGGCATCTGGAAGAAAACGAACTCTTAACAATACACCAAGCAGCATTCAGAAAGTACAGATCCACTCTAGATTAAATAACCTATTTAGCTCATGAAATAGAGGATGCCTTCAAAGAGAAAAAGCACACACTAGCAGTCTGGATAGATTTAGAAAAAGCATTTGATAAAGTATGGAAGGAAGGACTGAACATAAAACTGTAAACAATGCACATTTGTGGGAAAATGTACAAATGGATCAGCCACTACCTTGAGAACAGAACTGTCAGGACAAAAGTACAAGGACAAACCACCCAAATGATGCCGTTGGAGCAAGGTGTCCCCCAAGGAGTTCTTTCACCAACATTACTCCTAACATATATAAATGACATTTTGGATCATTTTCCAGCCAATGTACACACATCCTCCTTTGTAGATGACCTAGCCATATGATGGACATCTGAAGAATATATTAGTACAACTAACAGCAAAATACAGCAAGCCTTATAGCTCTAGAGGTCTGGTCAAAACCATGGCTAGTAAAGATAAGTGAGGAGAAAACAACATGCACAGTGTTCTCCCTCCCAAAATAAAACACATTAACCTAAGGTGGTATTGAATGGAAAAATATTGCGCCATGAAGAAAATCCAAACTATCTAGGAGTCACCTTTGATCGTCGCCTGACATGGAAGACACAGGTTGAGAAAAATCGAACAAGAGCAAGGCAAACAATAGCAGTCATGAAAATGCTTGCTGTTACAACGTGGGGAGCAAATGAGAAAGTTCTCAAGAAGTTATATACTGGACGGGTGATGCCAGTACTGTAATATGGTATCGTAGCTTGGGCAACATCAGCTATGTCAAACTTTAACAAAATAAGTAGAGTCCAAAATCAAGGAATGCGAATCATAACTGGAAACCTGAAGACAACGCCTATCAATTAACTAGAAAAGATCACTTGTTTACAACCAATGCAGGATAGAAGAGATAGCAGAGCCAAGCAACAAGCAGAAAAATTTAGAAGATTAACAGAACACCCTATGTATAGGGGGCGTTCATATGAAATCCGTTCGTGCCGCACCGCGCGTAATTGCGTACGTTGAACATGATCATGTCATAGTCATGTGATAAGTACTGACCAATGAATAAAAGAGCACGTGCTTATCGTCCTATGATGCATAGGTTCTGTTTATGACATTTCAGAAAATGGCCGGGTTGATCCAAAATCCGTCCAAAGAAGCTCAAAGAGCGGTGATTCAGTTTCTTTCATTTGAAGGATGTCGATCAGTGGACATTCATCGAAGAATGCAGGCAGCGTACGGTAACACATGTGTGTCGAAGAAAACAGTGACAGACTGGGCGTGAATGTTTCGGAAAGGGCATCAGTTCACTACAGATCTTCGACGGCCGTGTCAAGCTCATATTGATGCAACAGAAAAAAAACATTGCCAAAATTGATGCAGCAGTACATAATGAACCGTTGTCGAAGCATATGTTCGCTAGCGAAAGAATTTGATGTGTCAATTGGGACAATTCAAAAGGTCGTTTGTATGAAATTGCAATATCGGAAAGTGTGTTCACAGTGGGTACCACGGATGTTGACCGACCACCAAAAAGAGGAAAGCATGGGGTGGTATTTGAACCATTTGCTGCGTTACAGAGTGGAGGGTGATGCATTTCTCTTCCGCATAGTGGCAGACGATGAATCATGGTGTCACTACTTTGAGCGTAGCAGCAAAAGAGAGAGAGCATGCAATGGAAGCATGCTGGATCACCAAAAGCCAAAAAATTCAAGTTACAGGTTTCCACTGGTAAGGTTATGCTAAGCGCATTTTTTGACCATGAAGGACCATGTTGGCCGACTTTAAAGAACCTGGTGTCAACATCAACGCTACACACTACTTGCAAACAATAGACACGCTCCAAAACTCCACCAAGAATAAACGACCCGGCATGCTTTCTTGCGGTGTGATTTTATTGCACGATAATGCTCGTCAGCATATCGCAAAGATTGTGCAGGAAGCATTAGCAAGGAAGAAGTGGGAAATTCAGCAACATCCAGCCTATAGTCTTGATTTGTCACCATGTGATTTTAATTTGTTCGGACCTCTAAATAAAGCTCTCAAAGAGCACCGATGTCACACAGATGCAGACGTAATGAACGCGGTAAACACTTGGTTCAGTGAGCAATCACAATCCTTTTTTTCTGGCGGCATTCGCCGCCTACCTAAACAATATGGGATACTTGCCTGAATGCCTACGGCGACTTCTTCTGACCAACCCATGGTGCATAATTCATTCAAAATGAACGTTTTGTTTAATTCTACCACACCTGTTAATGTTTCTTTCATGCTTTTGTAATAACGCCATTGGAACTTGTTTCAAATGAAGGTCCTTAACATAACAGGTTTAATGGTTTTGGAAAGGGAAGAATGAAGCGTAGCAACTTTGTAGAAACTGGAAAATGAAAGATTAGGGCAGATCCTATATTTAACATATCAACAGTCAAACGCATTTATAATGCATACAAGTTCCCAGCTTGGAGACAGCAGCAACTGCCTGAGATGATATAAAACATTCCTGGTATTGAGAAAAAGAACACTCAGAATGAAACAGAAAGAAGAAAAATCGCTCTAAACTACATAAAAGAACATTACCCAAGTAGCAATTGGACCCATGCATATACAGACGGATCAGCCAAAAATTCAATAGAAAATGGAAAAGGAGGAATTCTCCTAAATTTAAAAAATGGAGTGGAAAAAAACACAGTCAGTGGCAACTGGAAAACTTTCAAGTAACTTCAATGCAGATGTAGAAGCTTTGAAAACTGCAGCAGAAATGCGCTTGATGGAGGAAAATAAAGAGAAGCAAATAGCTATCTTCACAGATGCAAAGTCAGCTGTCTCAATACTAAAGAGCAAAAACAGTATAGAACTAGCAGACCTAAGAGCAGAATTCTATAGACTGTCAGAAATCCTAAAAAGTTGTAATACAGTGGATCCCATTACATTGCAGTATACCTGGAAATGAAGAGGCTGACAGACAGGCAAAAGAGGACGGACGACTACCTCAGCCTGACATAGACATTACATATAATGAGGCAAAGAGCTTTATAAAAAGCACTTATAGAACCAAATGGGAATCAGAGCTTCCAGGCCACCACAAAGATGATGCTTATTACAAACTCTACCGAAGAGAACAAGTAGCAATCTTCAGACTCTGCACAGGACATAACAGGCTGAAATACTACTTGTTCAATAAACTAAAGATAGGAGATACCGATGAATGTAATAGTGAAACTGGTAAAATTACAGCTAAACATTTGCTGCAGGAGTGCCCAATATATGCAGAACAGAGAAAGATATTTTGCCCCACACCTGCTTCATTTGAGGACAAGCTCTATGGAGATATTATAACAGAGTTAGTTATAGGTGGAAGAGGCAGTGAAGTGTGCATAGTCAATAATGGAGCAGTGCACGGGCAAGCACCATAGTAGGAAGTAGCTAAGGGCTACTATGTAGCTAGGCTGTGACGACAGGGTGGTCACAAAGTTGGTTACTGCTAGGGGAGCCAACGAACCGGTCGTACTTGGGAAGTCATCTGAAAGAAATGCGGACTCTATATTTTTTATGAACATACAACGTTCACGGTTCGATGTACTGCCATCAATGTTTTGGATAATTGCATACTCCTTTTGCTACGTGCCAACCTATAAACGCTAGAAGAACTCAAACCAACGCGTTGAGTATGATTTCATCTTCCATTATCGACACGGACCGTATACATCATCTCCACCACTGCACTGTTATAGATGGAGATTTGGTGCCGTGACCAGGATAGGTAACTGGTTGTTGTCGCGGATTTGAGTTCACTAACAGAAATTCCCCAAAGGCACGGTTTGAAACTGTCGTTGAACTTCTGCGAAAGATATGGCTCCTGCAAAGACCGTGAGAATTTCAACAGTTTGTTTGCCAGCTTTCAAGATCTAAGAGCGGCTAGCTGTGCGTGATTGGTGCAGCGAACCATACAAATTTCCTACGGGCGACGGTCTGTTTACCAACTATCAAGTGCCTACCTAAAGACGGCAGTCAAAGGCCCGTCCAAAGGTGAAGCATTGCTGTGTGGTCGGTTTCCATCTAGTGCCTACCTAAAGGCGACAGTCAAAGGCCCGTCCAAAGGTGAAGCATTGCTGTGTGGTTGGTTTCCATCAAGTGCCTACCTAAAGGCGGCAGTCAAAGGCCCGTCCAAGGGTGAAGCATTGCTGTGTGGTCGGTTTCCATCAAGTGCCTTCCTAAAGGCGGCAGTCAAAAGCCCGACTAAGGGTGGCAGATAATTCCAAGCGTTCGCCGCAGTGAAGGCAGTGGTCGTTGTGTGCTGAGCTTACGGGAGTTACTGTGTTGTTGGGACCTGAACTTACTGACTTGCTGGAGCTTGCCTTGGTCAGTTACTGAATGTTATTCTGAGTGTCATCGACGTCATCAATATGTAACCAGAGTATGGGACTAACATGCCGGTGAAGTAACCTTACTTAATTAGATTAAATAGTTTTGATTCTGATTGATATTAATTATATTAATTATTACTTCATTGGGACACGTAGCAAAGAACATGAAAGGGTTCAGAACAGATTTGGAAAGTTTGAAGGTGTGGCTAAAAGAATTGAAAGTGCCAGTCGGTGAGGTTGAGAATTTTGTAGAAGGTTTACGGAGAAGAACGACTGGGCAAGAGACCTATAGATTTAATGTGGAGTGCGATAGAGTGAGAAGGAATGGCAGGGGACAGCCAGTGGTTAATGGAGACAGAAGACGATATTATCCCACGTATGCAGGGGGTCACGATGAACCAAGACCAGATGTCTATAAGGTAAAGGGCGGTGAAAGGAGAGGTAATTGTGAAATGTCGAACTTGTATAGGTGTCATAGGTACAGAATTGGGCCTGAGAGAAACCTTTCAAAGAAATCATGGGGTTTGCCCTCCCATAGCGCAGCCGCAAGAAAAAGGCGTGATGACTGGTTTGAACAAAGACAGAGACAATATTTAAAGTCAGGGTTGAAGGACAGAGTAGAACACACAAATAAGATTCCAACTGCTCCTAAATTGCTTGCAAATGTTAGGATTGGACAGGAAAAGAAGTTGTTACTGATAAAGAAAATAAACCAGTAGACACAGACGCAGACGATTGAAATGGTAGACAAGAACACACAGACACAAATTGATACTGTAGAGAAGAAAACCCAGGTACAAAAATTTAACAAAATAACAAGAGGATGTCAAACTGAAGTAGTAGAAATTTTAAAACCAGCTTCAGGAAAATTAGAAAAGGTTGCGCCAGTTAAAATTAAAGAGAATATTCCGGTAAAACATAGGCCGTTAAAAACAAGAAACACCAGGAAGAAAATTATGAAAACTGCTAAGACCAGGTCTGAAGCAAGTTTGCTAGTAAATGTTGATACGACAGATACCTCAGACTTATCAGATGGGGACATTCAGTATATTCCGGCTCGGAAAATGAAATGTAAAGGTAGAAATAACAAGAATATGAGTAGTACAAGTTCTGAGTGTAGGGAAACCTTTTCCTCAGCTGGTATAATTGGCAGTAGTCGGTTGTTGCTTAGTGATATTTCAGAAGATGAAATAGGAAGCTATAAGCAATATGGTACAATGACGGATACGGCAAACGAGCAACCTCTAAGCAGAAATAAAAGACAGGCTGCTGTTAAGAAGAAAGAAATAGCAGGAATAGAAATTTCCCAGGGCTGTACAGAGGATGATGCACGGAAAATCAAAGAATATATGATGATGCGCCCACAATATTTTACAGTTAGCTATAGGTATTAAGAAGAAGAAGTAGATCGTTATTATAAGAGACAATTTGCTATGATAAGAGCTGAAAAGTTGAGTGAAAATGACCTTTTAGTGACAGATCGCGTTGAGAGGTTGTTTTGAGACGTTGGCAAAACGGTTTCTTCCCATTCTTTGTATTTAGAATTGCACGGTTGGTCAGTGCAGGGGGTATATGTGAGAAGTGAAGTATTTTGTTATTGAGGTTAAAATAATTCGGGTTTGATGATAAGCATTATATCACATTAAGTGGTATATGATGTTGATGGGCTGGTATAGCTCAATGGAGTTATTGTGTACGGTGAATAGTGATAAGCAGTATGTAAATATGGAAGAGTAAAAGTAGGAATACGTGAATCAGTTATATAGTTATGATAGATTGGGTAGTGCGGCTGTTGTAGCCTGAGAATAGCGCGAGGAAGAATAGCTCGAAGAAGTAGAGAGTATGTTTGATTGTTTTTCCGAGAAAACAAAGTGTTGAGTGTCGGTGCGGTTGGCGTGGTTACGATATAGAGAATTACGGGTGCAAAGGTTAGCCTTGCGTGCATAGAGGGTATAATGTGTTTGGTTGTGATGAGTGGAGAGTGAATTAATCCCTTGTCCAGAATGGCCGGATGGAGTGGGATGCTCACGTTGAGAGATGTGTGCTGGAGTAGTTGACGTAATGTAAAGCTGACACGGAGAGATGTAGGCTTGTTATGAAGGTTGGTCGCTAGAACTAATGTGTTGTTTCTTCTTCTTCTTCTTCGTTCATCCGGAGTTTTTTTTCGGATGTGATTGCGTTGTGCCTGTTTACAGCAGAGCTGCGTTCTTGCGCCGTTAGGCCGACACATCCGACTTCTGCGGGCATTTATTGACCGGGTTAACCTTCCCGGGGGTTTCTTAGGACGTTTGACTCTCACTGGTGTGGTGTTATCTCCCATCCTAGCTGGCACATATAGAACAGCCAAAGACATCCTTGTCAGCCATCAAGGGAAGGCAGGGGCAGACCATGGGCATTCCCCGCCATCCAAGGAGGCTTCCATAATTGCAGAGCCAACACACAGCGCTCTGGTACTGGGCTCACCCAAGGAATCGTCACGTCCTGCACATGGCTGCTTAGCCTCACTTCCGTATATTGGGCCTTCCGTTCACCATAGGCTGTTCTTCCGGAAACCAGAAGAATGCAGTGTTCAGATGACATCCACACAGTGAGCTTTCGACTCTGACTTTCCGAGCAATGGATTTGCTATCCGAGCAATATTCCATTTCGTGCCACTAGGACACTTTTTCCACCTTATTTGAAGCCCACACAGTGAGCTTTTGATTCGGACTTTCCACATAATGGATTTGCTATCCAAGCAATATTCCATTTCGTGCCACTAGGACACCTTATCCACCTTTTATGAAGCCCACACAGTGAGCTTCTGATTCGGACTTTCCACGTAATGGATTTGCTATCCAAGCAATATTCCATTTCATGCCTCTGGGAGGCTTTTGTAACCGACATACCTGTGGTATGAAGCGTTGCAGTCTAAATACTTCTTCATCCACCTTTAAATGTCAACCTGTATGTAGTTAAAGTAAGCTGCGGTCAACTTGAGTTTGTTGGTATCTCCATAGAGCTTGTCCTCAAATGAAGCAGGTGTGGGCCAAAATATCTTTCTCTGTTCTGCATATATTGGGCAATCCTGCAGCAAATGTTTTGCTGTCATTTTTCCAGTTCGACAATTACATTCATCGGTATCTCCTATTTTTAGTTTATTGAACAAGTGGTATTTCAGCCTGTTTTGTCCTGTGCGGAGTCTGAAGATTGCTACTTGTTGTCTTCGGTCGAGTTTGTAATATGCATCATCCTTCTGGTGGCCTGGATGCTCTGATTCCCATTTGGTTTTATAGGTGCTTTTTATCAACCTCTTTGCCTCATTGTAAGTTATGTCTATGTCAGGCTGTGGTAGTCGTCCGCCCTCTTTTGCCAGTCTGTCAGCCTCTTCATTTCCAGGTATACTGCAATGTGATGGGATCCACTGTATTACAACTTTTTTGGATTTCTGGCTTAGACCATGGAGTGCTGCTCTTAGGTCAGCTAGTTCTGTGCTGTTATTGCTCTTCAGTATTGAGACAGCTGACTTTGCATCTGTGAAGATAGCTATTTGCTTCTCTTTATTTTCCTCCATCAAGAGCATTTCTGCTGCAGTTTTCAGAGCCTCTACCTCTGCTTTGAAGTTACTTGAAAACTTTCCAGTTGCCACTGAATGTGTTTTTTTCACTCAATTTTTTAAATTTAAGAGAATTCCTCCTCCTCCATTCTCTATTGAATTTTTGGCTGATCCATCTGTATATGCATGGGTCCAATTGCTGCTTGGGTAATGTTCTTTTATGTAGTTTAGGGTTATTTCTCTTCTTTCGGTTTCATGCTGAGTGTTCTTTTTCTCAATACCAGGAATGTTTTCTATCATCTCAGGCAGTTGCTGCTGTCTCCAAGCTGGGAAGTTGTGTGCATAGTAAATGGGCTTGACTGTTGATATGTTAATTATGGGATCTGCCCTAATCTTTCGTTTTGCAGTTTCTACAAAGTTGCTACGCTTCAGTCTTCCTTTTCCAAAACCATTAAACCTGTTGTACATAGGATGGTCTGTCAATTTTCTAAATTTTTCTGCTTGTTGCTGGGCTCTGCTATCTCTTCTGTCCTGCATTGGTTGAAACAAGTGATCTTTTCTAGTTCATTAATAGGCGTTGTCTTCAGGCTTCCAGTTATGATTCGCATTCCTTGGTTTTGGACTCTACTTATTTGGTTAAAGTTTGACTTAGCTGCTGTTGCCCAAGCTGCAATGCCATATTCCAGTACTGGCCTCACCCGTCCAGTATATAGCTTCTTGAGAACTTTCTCATCTGCTCCCCACGTTGTACCAGCAAGCTTTTTCATGATTGCCATTCTTTGCCTTGCTCTTGTTCGATTTTTCTCAACCTGTGTTTTCCATGTCAGGCGACGATCAAAGGTGACTCCGAGATAGTTTGGATTTTCTTCATGGCGCAATATTTTTCCATTCACTACCAGCTTAGGCTGCTGAGTTTTATTTGAGAGGGAGAACACTGTGCATGTTGTTTTCTCCTCACTTATCTTCACTAGCCATGATTTTGTTCAGTCCTCTAGTGCTAATAGGGCTTGCTGTATTCTGCTGTTAGCTGTACTAATATATTCTTCAGATGTCCATATGGCTAGGTCATCTGCAAAGGATGATGTGTGTACTATGGCTGGAAAATTTTCCGTGATGTCATTTATATATGCTAGGAATAATGTTGGTGAAAGAACTCCTCCTTGGGGGACACCTTGCCCCAACAGCATCATTTTGCTGGTTTGTCCTTGTACTTTTGTCCTGGCAGTTCTGTTCTCAAGGTAGTGGCTGATCCATTTGTACATTTTCCCACAAACATGCATTTTTTGTAGTTTTACTTTCAGTCCTTCCTTCCATACTTTATCAAATGCTTTTTCTAAATCTATCCAGACCGCTAGTGTGTGCGTTTTCTCTTGGAAGGCATCTTCTATTTCCTGAGCTATATAGGTTATTTGATCTTCAGTGGATCTGTACTTTCTGAATCCTGCTTGGTGTGGTGTTAAGAGTTTGTTTTCTTCCAGATGCCATGTTAGCCTGCCATTGATAATGCGTTCCATTAATTTTCCTACACAGCTAAGTAGACTGATAGGTCGATAGCCATTTGGTTCTTCCAGGTCTTTTCCTTTCTTTGGGACTGGTATTAGTATAGCTTCCTTCCATGCCTGTGGGACTATTCCCCTCTTCCAGCTGTAATTTAGGACTGCTAGTAGTTTCTTTTTTGCCTTTGTCCCTAGTCCTATTAGCATTTCATTTGTGATTTCATCCTTTCCTGGTGATTTCTTCTTTTTTAGGGTATTCATTGCCTGTTCCATTTCTTCCATTGTTAGATTTGCCATCATATATTCTGCTGCTGTCTCTGTATTACTATGATGTATCTGTTTATCTTTGATTGCTTTCTTCTGTTTGGTTGTAATATCAATGTGGTTTGCACTGGCATAGTGTTCCATTAGTGCATTTGCAGCCTTTTTTCCTGTAAGCAAGGCATTTCCTTGTGTAATTGTTATTTGTTTGTTTCTAGGTCCTTCATTGTTCATGGCTTTCACTAGTTTCCATAGTTTGTTTCCATCCCTGTTAAATTTCAGGTTTTCTGTTTTTTTTCCCTCCAACAATCTCTTGTTGTTTGATTTACTGTTCTTTTATATTTTGCTGAGATGGCTTTGAGAGAGATGTTCGCTTCAATTGTTTGTTCTCTCTCTGCTGTCTTCCTGGCATCTTCAACTTTGTCCTCCAAAATTTGTAGTTCTTCAGTCCAGTATGGTTTGTAATTTTTCATCGCTCCTCTTGGAATGGACTCAGTGGCTGCCTGTATTATTATTCTGTTTAGACTTTCCACCATTTGCTTCATGTTGCCATATCGTGTATTTATGTTTTCACAATATTTGTCTGTTGGTGTGGCAAATCTGTCCCAATCTGCTCGTTTGTAATTCCAGCGGGGCAAGGGCTTTTGCTCCTGTGGAACATACTCCATATTCATTACAAGCTTGATTGGTCTGTGGTCACTACCTGCTAATTGGTCCAGCACATGGCGATCGATTTTGTGGAGGATGTCTCCTGTGCAGAAAGCTAAGTCTGGAGTAGAAGTGGTAATCCATCTTCTGGAGTAGAAGCTCGGTGTGTCATCCGCTTTGTTGAGTAGATGGAGATTTGAGTCTATTTCCCAGTCCTCCACTTCATCTCCTCTTTTGTCAGTATCTGGGTATCCCCATCTTTCTGAACGGCTATTAAAGTCTCCGACAATAATGCAATTTGTGTCAGTTATTTTCATGTTTGAGAGTGTAAGATCCTTATCTGCTGGGCTATAAAGATTGTAAATTCTTATTTTCACGTCCTTTATCATTATATCAACACCTATAATTTCTGTTTGGTTGTCAGAGATCACAGATACTTCGCTGAAAGGTATTGTATTTCGTGTAAGTATTAGAACTCCTCCTTTATGTCCCTCGCGGTCGAAACGTGTGGCCTGATATCCCCTGACTGAAAATTTGTGCTTGGCGTTGAGGTGTGTCTCTTGAATGCATGCCACATCTATTCTATCTTTATGAAGACGCTGTGTCAGGGATTCTTTCTTGTTATAAACTCCTTCGGCATTCCACTGTAGTATGTTGAGTGTCCTTGGTATTTGGTCAATAGCTCTTAACCTACTCCTCTGTGCCTTGACTCCACAGCACAGGGGAAGGTGACCACCAGTAGTCATGGGTGGACCCCCTCGAGACAGGGGGCACGGCACTATCACCGCCTGATGGGACTTCACGGGATTAGCACCATAACGATTAATTTTCATCTGTGGCATCATAAAATGATAAAGTTACGTTGCACTGCTTTGTCAAGCCTGTGGCTCAGTACATCCGATTTCGACAAGCATATTTTGGGGTGCTTTCCCTAGCCTTTGATTGTTCCCAGTCTACCTACAAGGCAGCAGGTTTGTGCGTCACTTCGTCTGGTCCCTCTCCCTTGACCTGTCCGACATGGGTGACCCTACCAGTAGCTGTGCTACCGTCGGCATAGCTCTTGGGGTCATTGGAACGCGGAAGCCCCTCTACCTCGTCATGGTGGACGCACGGTAGAGGGGATGTGTTGTTTGATTCGGGTTGACTCTGAGCTTTTGAAAGAGAAGTAAATAATTGAGGAAAAATTGCAGCAAGAGAGCAGTGGGACTGTAAATATCCTATGATATGCTGTCAGAAATTGAATTAACGTTTTGGTTGTTGTTTTATGAAGCAGATCCAGTATCCTTGGCGGAGGTATGCTGAGGTGAGATTGATTGATGCGGAGGAATGAGAGAATATAGCGAAGACAATATATGTCTAATCAGAGTGAGGTTTGTTGTGATAGGCCGTTGATAAATTTGATAATGATGGTGTTAGTGTGTAAAGAAGATAGACAGTATTGTATTAGATTGTCCATGTAGAGCTGGTCGTTAGCCGTATGCGGGTTTGGTTGCTGTTTCTGAACGTGTTCCGATAAATGTGAGTGGCGTAACTGCCAGCGCTGTATGGTTAAGAGGGAGAAGACATATGAATGAACCAATGTGTTAGATGAGAGATGAGAAGTGATGAGGAGATGGAGATTGATGAGGAATCGAGTGGCCTGTGTAAAATAGCCAGATGAGCGTGAGAGTATTATGAGTAGAAGACTGTGGAAGGTGATGGTTGAAGATGCGAGTTCTTGGTGAGGGAGATGAAGTAATTACGTGGTTACTGCAGAGAAAGAAGAGGAGACTGAGTCTGAGAAAGTTGTTGTGTGAAGAGGGAGGAAGCAGTTTGGAATGGAATGTTGGTTACGAGATTAGATTGAGAAAAAACCAGTGAATAGTAATATAGCGATGCGGGAGAATGAACGTTGGTTGCGTCGGCTGAACGAGAGAGTCGAATTGAGAGAATGTCCTTATGAAGTGGAAGTTGTAGCAATTGTTGGTACCTATCCAGAGGAAACTAGATTATAATATAAGTGCATAAATAAATAAGCTGGGCTGTGTTTACCCTTAGTAAGTGGAAGTGATGGATCAACTTCCAAGAAATCTTTGTATGTTGAAATACTCACTTTAGTTAGTGAGAAATTGAGCAATTTAAGCTGTGGATAACAGTAATTTATTGTTTTATTAGCCATTAATTTTGGGACGGACATAGGTTGTGGGTTTTTTAACGACTACTTAAGAGGGTATCTTGTTCGCATAAGTTGTGGGAAACTCTGTCCGTAAAAGGTGACAGAATTGCTGATTTGTTTTGTTTAGTTCATTACTTCTTACTTAGAAATGATGTGTTCCTTAATTGTTGATGTGCTTATAAATTTATTTAGTCGGCATTTTATTATATATATTATTTGGAATAATGTCGGGGGATAAACGATGTACAAAAATTAAGGGGGGAATGGTGTCATGTTTTGAATTGTGGTCGTCTCCAATTACTTGTGATTTATGGCTTTTCATCTACTTTTGATTTGTTTAATATTAGCATATTAGTTTGACCGGTTATTGTGAGTTGCAATTCTCAATTTGAAAAAAAAAGGTGTTAATTATTTTGGTCCTTATTATTGAGTTGTCGTTGATCAACCTTTAGATTTGGTTCCAAGTAATATTTTTTTGGGAGTTAAAACGTTGAGTTATAAACAGAGACCATAATTAAGGGTATAAAGTTGATTAATAAGACTTGTCTTTGGGAGTGGGTATATATCTGTATATAAAATTACGTTCAGATATGGGGCGACTTTAAGACAGAAAAAGAGATATCTTTGCCTTGTTGGGGTTTTAGCAAACCTGAGTTAAACATGGATTGAATGCCATGAGGTTGGACATTCTAGAAGGTGATAACTGGATATTTTATAGTGGCCTGGGGGTTGATCAGTTGATGTGGTTGACGGCGTAACCGTAATCAAGATAGATACTGTTGCAAGGTTTTAGAAATTAGCTAGGATAAAAGGTTATGTTCGGGATATGGGTTATTGGTTTAACTTAGGAGTGGCCATAATTTGGACTGTGGATAGCAGCACAATTTGTAATAGTCGGGAATTGGCTGAGGGGGAATACTTGTGGAGGATAAGGTTCTTAATAGATAACAATGATGCTGTTTTTTTTTGGGTGCTGTGAGTACAGCATGACCAGGGGGGAGGAGCATAGATTAAGAGCCATGAGGTAAAGGTGTGGGTAATAATGGAATGTCTATAATAGATGGACAGGTATAATATGGGATAGACAGAGCGGACGTTCACAGACATGAGGTCAGTGGTAGTATTTTTGTTACTGTAGATAACGGCATAAATTGAGAAGTTAGAGGTTTTAGTAGGTAATGGCCATAACAAATGGACATAGTTAGCATTTGAGGTTACTGCGGATGTCAGCAAAAACTGGGGTGAACATGAATTGAGCGCCATGTAGTAGAGGTTTTGGGAATTACGCGAGATAGCCATAACATATGGACTGATAGAATTTGGGTTGCTGTGGCTGAGGTAACGTTCAGAGCCATAATGTTGGTGGTGTCTATAATAAATGGACATATAGGGGTGGTTTCGAGTTGCTAGGTTGCTGTGGGTGACGGCATAACCTAAAGTAACTGAAAGAGATAGATTAAACGTCCAGAGTGATGATGTGGTTAATAGAAGGTACATTGATGATATTTGTGTTTGGTGCTGTGGATATCAGCACAAACTGTGGTAGGCAGCGATTAAGTGATAAACATAACATGAAGTGGACATAAATTAGGTAAGTTCGGGGATATGATAAGAAAGCTGGTAGAAGTGTTGCCATAATAAGTGGTATCTTTGAGTGTGGGAGATACATGGTTTCGTTCTGTTATTACAAATATGAATTAATTAGGGAGTGGTGTTTGTTTTGTAGACTTTATTGCATAAAGTCTCAAGGCGACATGGTGGAGTAAATGTGAGTATGGTTTTGTGAGGAAGAGTTCTTGTTCTTTGCTCTCCGGTGGCCACCGATTCTTTGTCTTCTTTCTATCTTGTGTTGAATGGTTTCCAAAAGGGTATGAGATGTACAATTTTTTATGATTACGATACAGTATACATATTCATGATGGCAGCAGGGTTAAAATTTGAATTAACGAGCTTTTAAGCAAATTGACGAAGTAGAAGCTTTGAAATAATGAGTCATCATTGATTGCTGTGACCATTGATTGCTGTGACTATTGGAAATGGTGATGACGAAGAAGAAGCTTTAAGGGACTATAAATAGTCGAGTATGAAGAGGCCTTGTGGGGATAGTGAATAGCTAAAATTTCTATGGGCATAGCGGATAGCTGAAAATCCCATAGGTGGTTAAAAATTAAAAAATGGTAAATGGTGGGGGGGGGGGAGAAGTAGTACGAGTCAGGAAGACTCTATGTCCAGTTTGAGGTTATATGGTTTCTGTTCTAAGACTTTTCTGGGAAAAGTCTTGGTTATAGGATAATAAGGTATATGACAGAGTTAGTTATAGGAGGAAGAGGCAGTGAAGTGTGCATAGTCAATAATGGAGCAGTGCACGGGCAAGCACCATAGTAGGAACTAGCTAAGGGCTACTATGTAGCTAGGCTATGACGACAGAGTGGTCACAAAGTTAGTTACTGCTAGGGGAGCCAACGAACCGGTCGTACTTGGGAAGTCATCTGAAAGAAATGCGGACTCTATATTTTTTATGAACATACAACGTTCACGGTTCGATGTACTGCCATCAGTGTTTCGGATAATTGCATACTCCTTTTGCTATGTGCCAACCAATAAACGCTAGAAGAACTCAAACCAACGCGTTGAGTATGATTTCATCTTCCATATCGTCACGGACCGTATTCATCATCTCCACCACTGCACTGTTATAATATCAACAAGCTCAAGTTCACCGCAGCTTACTTTAACTACATTCAGGTTGACATCTAAAGGTGCATGAAGAAGTATTTGGACTGCCACACTTCATACCACAAGTAACAAAAGCGTCCCAGAAGTATGAAATGGAATATTGCTTAGATAGCAAATCCATTACGTGGAAAGTCCGAATCGAAAGCTCACTGTGTGGATGTTATCTGCAGACTGCATTCTTCTGGTTTCTGGAGGAACAGCCTATGGTGAACGGGGGGCCCAATATACGGAAGTGAGGCTAAGCAGCCATGTGCAGGACGTGACGATTCCTTGGGTGAGCCCAGTACCAGAGCGCTGTGTGTTGGCTCTGCAATTATGGAAGCCTCCTTGGATGGCGGGGAATGCCCATGGTCTGCCCCTGCCTTCCCTTGAGGGTTGACCAGGATGTCTTTGGCTGTTCTATATGGGCCAGCTAGGATGGGAGATAACACCACAACAGTGAGATTCAAACGTCCTAAGAAACCCCCGGGAAGGTTAACCCGGTCAATAAATGCCCGCAGAAGTCGGATGTGTCGGCCTAACGGCGCAAGAACGCAGCTCTGCTGTAAACAGGCACAACACAATCACATCCGAAAAAAACTCCGGATGAACGCAGAAGAAGAAGAAGAAACAGTTAAACTGCGAAAAATGCAGATTTGTGGGGAAAATGTACACATGGGTCAGTGCCACCACCACTAGCAAGCAAATGTGGCTAGCGGTAGTGAAGAAAGTTTCACAGTCCGACACACCGGGTTCGAAGTCCGCCGTAAATTATTTGGAGCAGATTGGTTTGCTTTGATTTTCACAATGGTATGCGTGGTAGGTCACATACTGATCTTCGCTGACCCCGAGGAATGCCGAGCGAAATATTGTGCATAGGAAGTTGAGCGCTACTGTTCAATTCTTCCCTCTGGGGTCTCGGTAACACACTGGGGAATGGCAAACTACTGAACGTAAACTTGTCTAGAAGATCACTAAAAGCAAATAAATATTGGAGTTGATGGCTAGGTCCTGTACAGGACATAGTTTTATATAATCATGAGAACAGAACTGCCAGATACATTGTACAAGGACAACCAACAAGAAGCAAGGGGTCCCCAAAGGGGAGTTCTTTCACCAACGTTATTCCCAACAGTCCTACCTGCCTGCCTGCCTACCTGCCTGCCTGCCTACCTACCTACCTACCTACCTACCTACCTACCTACAGACAGACAGGCAGGCAGACACACAGACACACACACACACACACATATATATATATATATATATATATATATATATATATATATATATATATATATATATACCAAGAAAAGGCATTCGATAGAGTAGATAGAAACAAATTGTGGCAAATCCTTAAACAATATGGAGTGAGTACACATCTAACAAACCTATGTAGAAGTTTATATAACAACAGTGAATGCATAGTGAGAGCAACTGGAGGACACTCAGAACCCTTCACCATAAGATCTGGAGTACGACAAGGTTGTGACCTGTCCCCTCTCTTGTTCATAACATATATAGACAACATATGTAAAGAAACCAGCCAAGCAGAGATAGCAAGAATATCACATGACGAGAACACAGAAGAAGAACCATCTGCAAATCTAACCATTAGAGAACTCCTGTTTGCGGACGACCAAGCACTAATAGCAAAATCAGAAGCTGAATTACAAGACCACATGAATAATCTAAACGAAATGTGTAGGGAACATAACATGAAAATTAGCACAAGCAAAATAGAGGTAATGACTATAACTAAAGAAGAACTAACAACAACAATTCACCTAAATGAACATCCGTTGAAACAAGTGAAGAGTTTCAAGTACCTGGGAAGTATAATATCATCAAATGGTAGATCAGAAGACGAGATCGAAAATAGGTGCAATAAGGCAAATCAACTCATTGGACAAATGGCACCAATACTAAAGAACAAACATGTATCAGTAACTACTAAGAAAGCACTTTACAACACAATCTTCCTACCAACTCTATGCTATCAATGCCAAGCCTGGACAATGACAGAAAAAGAGAAAATAAAAATCACAACAACAGAAATGAGGTTCCTGAGAAGAATGCTCAACGTATCAAGAAGAGATAAGATCAGAAATGAAGAAATCAGGACTAAAATGGGGGTTAAAGCAGCACTAGATTTTATTAGAATGCAGCAAGTCAAATGGTTTGGCCACGCAAGTAGGTTACCAGTCAACAGCATACCACAACAAGCAATGATGTACAGACCAGATAGAAACAGAGGAAGAGGCCGACCACGTAAACGTTGGACGGAGGGAATAGCAGAGTCCATGGGAATATCGATATATGAAGCCCATAATTGGGCACTCTCACGAAGTTTATACTTCACCTCGACACCGCAAGGTACAGGAGGAACATGATGAGATGAGATGATATTATATCACACATATTCTCAAATTAATGTCAATTGTCTATCACGGTAATTTTAAACTGACTATCACGTCTTTCTGTTTGCACAAACTTGGCTTATGTAGATTAATCATTCATTAATTTTGCAAACTTCAACAAGCGTCTATTTTGTGTACTAAATAACACGGGAAACTCACTGTCTCTATTAATCACATGGTGGGTTTTCAAAATGTTCCGTGCAATCGACGACGCAGGAAGTTTGTGGTGTGTCGTCCTTCCCAGGCTCCCATCACCTGTGTGTATTATCTTGCCAATCCAATTGGGTATTTGTTCAATTACCCTTTTGTGTAACTGCCGCTCTGTCCTGCCGATGTAGGTAGACTGGCACCTGCATGTGAATTGGTAAATGCAATTGAATTATGCGTAGTGGGACATATTATTTTACTGCTGAGGTGGGCATAGGTGTGGTTATGTACCTAATAACTGGAGTTGCAGCACAGAATGTTCAGACGACTGCTGTTATGAACCGTTCCTGTAGACGTTGCATTACGTCATTCCCTCGAAAGGTTAGCTGGATAAATACTTTGAGTTTAGGGATTGTAGTTTCGTCTGGTTTTAATTTCGGCTGTTGGCAGTGGAGCTTTATAAATCCTAAGGGGTGCCCATACAGATGTATGACATTCTTCAGAGTTTCAATTTCCTCTGTCAGCGTGCCCTGGGTGCATATCTTCCTAGCACGGTCAATCAGGGTCCGTACTAAGTCCCGTTTGTACTGGACAAGTGCGAAGCTCTGAAAATGTAAGTATTGGCCAGCCTATTTTTCTTTGCGGTACACCTATATTTGAATTGTGCCGTCTGCTCTTTATGGAAATACGTTATGGAAATAGTAAAAAGACATCGCCCATGAAGAACAGTGAGGAGACAACATGCACAGGGCTATCCTTCTATAATAAAACATACAATTCCTCCCCCGATGTGTCTCCACCTTGTCGTGGTGGGAGAGCTTGAGTGTCCAACGCTATGCCGATGGATGTTAACTACACATTGGACAGCTCTTGGGATAGGGACCAGACTAAGAGAGACACAACCTGCTGCTCTGCAGGTAGACTGAGGATAGCAGTCAAAAGTTTAAATCAGGCGCACGAAGGCAGAAGTTCTTGGTCCGGACACAAGCACAGGCTCTCGCTGAAGGATAAGGCTGAACGCCTCTAAGCCATTAATCCTTGGACCTGAGAGCCGAACTGATACAAACCTACCGAAAAATGGAGATGAGAGGCTGAGCACGCTACATGCTTAGTTCAGATACTTGTTTCGAAGGTTCTCAGCTGGAGGATATGAGGGATCCCCGGATGAGAGGGCCTGGCCGATTTTTCGCTCACTGATGCACGGAGGTAAGGTGCTGAGCCTGCAGTACATGTAGCCTACCTCGTGAGTGAGTACTAAATGTAGAAAACGCACGAAATGGTTACGAAAAATTTCTGTATCTATGCTCATATAGAGTGTAGTCAAAGGAGGAAAAACGTCTCAATAACACGAAATGGAACGCTTGGCTAGCGAATCCATTGCGTGGTCCGAAGTCCTAAGCGAAAGCTTACCTAGTGGATGTCGTCCGCATACTGTCCGTTCCTGGTTTGTGCTTGAGCGACCAGTGGCAGGCGAAATGCCTAATACATGGAAGTGAGGAATCAAAGCAGCCATTAGCAGGACGTGGCGATTTCTCGCGTGAGCCCAGTCTCAGCGCAGTATGTGCCGGCTCCTGCAATAATGGTAGCCTCCTTGGATAGCAGGGAACGCCCATGGTCTGCCCCTGTCTTCCCTTGAGGGTTGGCCGTGATGTCGCTGACCGTTCTACTTTGACTAGCTGAGATGTGGGCGACACAACAGCACTAACAGTCTACCGTCTCTCGAAACCCCGGGAAGGCCAACCCGCAAAAATGCCTGCTGAAGTCGGATGTGCTGGCCTACGGGTGCAAATAAATCAGGCACAACGCAAAAAACGTCCGAGTGAAATGTCTTTCGTGCTAGGAACAGCTCTGACTAACTAGTTTTCCGAATAGCTCGTGTCCGGAAAAGCTTCTGACGGGCACATCAACAAGCACATGTCCGTATCGGAAACTCGCTGAGTGGATACCGTCTGCAGACCGGTCTGGTCAGTGCGGGAAAGGCTCGTAGTGAACGATATGCCCAATATATTGAAGTGAGGAATTAAAGCAGCCATGAGCAGGACGCGACGATTCCCTAGGTGAGCCCAGCACCAGAGCGACATCTGTGTGCTCTGCAATTATGGAAGCCACCCAGGATGGCAGAAAATGCTATGGACTGTCCCTGCCTTCCTTTGAGGGATATGACTGTGAAGTCTTCGACTGTTCCAACTTGACCAGCTGGGAGGTGGACGGTACCACAAAAGTGAGAGTCTCCCAGGAATGCTAACCTGGTCAAAAATGCACGTTAAAAGTCGGATCTGTTGGCCTAAGGGTTTCGACCCAAGGGTGCCTAACGAGACACACCGCAATCACATCTGGAAAAAAAACCCACTCCGGATGAACGCAAAGAAGAAGAAGAAGATGACTTTCCCTGGTATAAATGTGTCAAACCTGTTGTTTCTCCTCCTTCCACGTATGGTTCCGTCGCCCTGCTACTGAGTGAGTGCGTGGAGCGACACTGTGAGCTGTGAGTTTCATGTGAAGTGCTTTTGAATCTGCCCAAGTTTTTATTTTTGGAACGTGACTGCATGTTCGGAGCGATGGCAGGTGGCTATGTCCCAAAGTTGACATGTTTTTGCCTTATGCAGAAATGCGTGGCTGCTGGGCTTCTGGTTAACTGCCACTGCCGTCGGTGATGAACTGTATGTTCATGGACTGTGTAGGTGAACATCTAGGAAAATGACTGCCGATTCCATCAGAGACGAATTGGGTGTTTCGTGGGGGACTGGTGTGTTAACATTCTGGCGGCGGCATTATGCACAGTGTATCTGTGCGGGCTGTTGTTTGTCGAGAATCCTGTCTTTTCCACTTTTCACATTGGGCAGTGGGGAGCATTTTGTGTGATATTCACTGGCACAGGAACGGAGCATAATGGGGACGACCCGTTGCTGTGAAGTTGGAACTGCGACTAACTAACTAACGTGATATAAAGTCATAGAATTCCAACTAAGTGCTGCTGACCCAAATAGACCGCGAGTCAAATTTTCATCTCAGGTGTCCATAACTTGGGATTCGTCCCTGGAATACAGTACACAGACTGGGACAATAGGGGTGGGGGACGGGGGAACAGACTACTACATTTATAAAATGATGGGGGGGGGGGGGGGGGGCAAGTCGGCTAGAATGATGTTAAAGTGTTAAACGTGTAACGGCATCTGCACATTATTCCATTTGTAAAATTATTATGCTGACAAGTTACATCGAGTACCAGGACACTGTGTATGTATGTAGCTATATGTGTTAACACCTTCTTCGTTTACCTTCAGATGTCATCATGAATGTTTTTGTAAAGAAAGCAGCAGACAACCTGATCTGGTTTAACAGGGTTTTATCACCTATCAGGACATTGTTCTATGTGAGCAGGTATAATAACTGACAAGATTTTACCACGTGCCAACACATTGTCCTATTTTGCAGGTACATGAGGTTACAAGATTTAACCACGTGCCATCAAACCGTACCATGTGTGCAGATATGAGATGACAAGATTTAACCACGTGCCACCACATTGTCCTATGTGTGCAGATATGAGCTGACAGGATTTTACCACCAACCATATGAGCTGACAAGATTTAACCACGTGCCAACACATTTTTCTATGTGTGTAGGTATATGAGTTAACAAAATTTGACCACGAACCAGCACGTTGTCCTATGTGTGCATATATGATCTGACAAGATTTGACAATGAACCAGCACATTGTCCCATGTGTAAAGGCTAGATGCTGAGAAGCCGGCACATTATCTCACTGGCAGTCCACAAGTACTATTATGCTCTACGTGGGGCGGAAAGCGTCGACGAGCATCGTGTTCTTAATTGATCAAAGACTCCATGAGGAGTCCCATCATTTCGTCCGTTGTGTTAAGAGCTTGAAGTAAATGGCGATGTCCTGTGATGATTAGTGGCGAGCAACAGCCTGTCTAGAACCCAGGAATGACTTGTCAGGGTGCGTTAACTTGACGATAATTGTCATTACCCTTGAACCAGTACATCTTTGTCAAATAACAGTCCATCCAAGTTAACGTCACCCCCACTATACTGCCAGTGACCCATAACACATGCGACAACATACATCTGGCCACACAAACACTAGTGTAGTATTACTTAAACTATACTAGTCCCGCCCCCTCCCCATCTTAGGCGAAACTCTTGACTGGTGGCTATTTCAACGTGTAAGTAAACAATAAAGAATCGTTCACACGCCTTGAGGCCTGTTGGGCACACGGTCTTATTCTCTCTTATGTCCGTTATTGCCCAATCGGGCACAGGTCCTCAAACACCCCTAGCCGTCCCATCCGTAGCTATCTCACGCAACCCCGTCCAAGTTCAGCATTGATGGCATATGTGCATATTTTACATTTATGTCTGTAATTCCTTGATTTTAGGTCATCCTCGATTTCTTTTGCCCTGAGGATTCCAGATAAAGACCTTTGTAGTTATATTATTCTCATCCCAAAAATTGTGTTTAAACAAAAAAATTGTGACTGCCAACGTCTAATTTCTCTAATAAGTTTACGGATTTCATTTGTTTCTTGTAGGACTTGGTCATTGGTTTGTCTACCTGTCCATGGTATTCTTAGCATTGTTCTCAGAAACCAAATTTCCACAGCAGTTGGATGTTTTTCAGCTTGTCTGCTCATTGTCCACACTTCACATTCATACAAAAGTACAGGTTCTATGTAGCACTTCAACACTCTGTTTCTCGTTGCAATTGACATCTTTGCGTTGGTCAGTATGTTTTCCGTCTTCAAAAGGTTACCTTCGCTATGACGATTCTTGTTCTAATTTCTTCAAGGCACCTACCATCAGATGCTATGACTGTTCCGAGATAGTTGTACCTATTCACTTGTTTAAAAATATTCCCATTTACTTGTATATTATATTATGGTATTTCCTTCTTCCTTGTGATAACCATAATCTGTGTCTTCCTACAATTTAATTATAATCCTAGTTGTTAAATGTGTTCAACAACCGCATCTACCAAATTTTGCAGATCCTGCTCATTATCTGCAATCAATATTGTATCATCCACATATCTAATGTTACTGTTGTTTGCTCCTCCAGTGATGATTCCTTTCACATCTTCTACATTTCTGAAAATATGTTCCCTGTATGGGGAAAAACATCTGGAGACATTACATTCATATACTTGTAAACAATCAACGGATATCAATTTGATAGACCATTTGCTGTTGTCCTTTTTATCATGCCCCCCCCCCCCCCCATCTGCTGTGTTACCGGGGCCATTTGGTGTATGAACTTGGGTTATCAAAAACCATTTGCTGTTGTCTTTTGGATCATGTCCTCCTCCTCTACTGCGTTACCACAGTATTTGGTGTATGAGCTTGGTTTATGATAGACCACTTGCTTTTGTTCATTATATCATGCCCCTCCCCTTCTCCTCTACTGTATTACCGCGGCTGTGTAGTGTATAAGCTTGGGTTATCATAGATCATTTGCTGTTGTCCTTTGTGTCATGCCCCACCCCCACCATTTTACTATGTTACAGCTGTTATTTGGTGTAAGCGCTTGGGTTGTCATAGACCATTTGCTGTTTTCCATTGTATCATGTCCCATCCTCTACTGTGTTACCGCGGCTATTTTGTGTATGAGCTTGCATTATGATAGACCATTTGCCCTGTGTGTCATGTCTCCCTCCTCTACTGCGTTACTCATATTTGCACACTCATATTTGGTGTATGAGCTTGGGATATTATAGACCGTTTGCTGTTGTCTTTTATATCATGCGGCCCCCCCCCTCCTCTACCGCGTTACCGCGGCTGTTTTGTGAATGGGCTTGGGCTATGATAGACCAATCCAATCCAATCCAATTTTTGGTACGAATATCCCCTTTCAGCCTTCGAGTTTTCGACTTGGCCATAATTGGGGTATTTAAGGTTTAGCTCGTAGCTTGTCTTTTCGTATATTGGACTGCTTGTTATCTGTGTCTCTTGTGTCTTGTCTTTTTCGTCCTCCATGCTTTTGAACTTTGATCTCAGGTCCTTCAGTTGGCCTTCCAGTTGCGCTTTGTCGCTTTTTGTGAGTCGGTTGGTGGCCCTGTACTACCTCCTAGCCTCTTTATAGGGCACGTTAGTTTTGATGGCGATCTTCATAGCTTCCTTGCTGTCTTGGTGGCAGTGGTAGCCGTAGTTGCCAAGGCAGGTGGCGCATTTTCTGTTAGTGTTAGACATCATGAAGTCCTTACCGATCTTTGCATGCTCGCACTTACTGTATGGATGAAGTCCAAAGCAGTATCTGCATACCTCCACCTGCTATGCTGTTTCCCTCTAATATTATGCTCGTCGTCTAGTAAAACAACATTGCAGCTCAACAGGAGCCAGAATAAATATTAACGACATGAGTTCATCAACGCTGGCGTTCCTCGTCAAATATATCTTAATTGGTGGCAATCGTCCGTAGAATATAACAATGTCACCGTTCCCATGTTAATGGGAGGGCCGGTGACAGATAATTAATAATCATTTGTAAATATTTAATGTTAACTGTAGAGTCCGATTCCATCCTTCTACTTTCATCATTGACGAGTAAATTTCATACGGTCCATCGTTCTGCAAACTACATTACGCCCATGATTCTAACAGTGTTACTTACGCCGAGCTATGTGTGTGTTGACGCCATGACCTCTATTTGACAAACGACCGGCAAGTTCTGATGCAGTATGCTTTCCTCACTTTCTCTGTGTTAAATCTTCATCTTCCGATCGTTCTCCGTAATACAGACTATGCCCCTTTTCCTTATCTTCCTAGAGTACTAGATGGCATGTTCGCTATGTCTTTCTGCTAGATATTTGCGTTCATATTTCAGTGTTGTTATTTATTCGACCGGCTCCATGATCATCCCAAAACCTAACTTACTTTAGTGACGTAGTATGCCGTGACGTCATCTAGCAACTTGCGTATCATGCCGCTTCTTGGTTAACTCTTCTTGTTCTGTTTGCCACAATTTCCGTATCTTATTCTAAATCACTGTCCCTTGCCTCCGACGCGACATGGCACCACTTCACTCCTGCAGGTGGCACGGGTTTGCCAAAACTTCTAGCACTTAGAGCACTGCAGCACTCTCGATATGTAGCGCTCTGGAACTTGATCTCTCTTGTCCCATCTGATGAACTGAGTGATCACTCGGTCCTCCGATGTTACGATGACGACTGTGGAGGGGATGTTATTAGTAGTACCTCGGGTCCTAACTAAAGTGGAAATCTGGAGCCGTTCCAGATTTGTGACGTCATATTTTACTATATGAAGAGTATGGCTCCAGATCGGTGAAGTCATAAACCGACTCCAGATTTTTCAAAAATTGGAGCGTGTTTTTGTGTACTTCCGGTTGACTACTTCCAGTCCATGGTGTGTGCACCTTCCCCCAGGTTCCCCCACCAGCCGCCCCCATGTGCCCCCACCGGCCACCCCCGCCCCCGTTCGCCTCGAACGGCTCGGGGTGGTCGGGATCGAACCCCTCTGTGTGGATATCTAAAATGACATTAGTCATCACTCGAGTAACCCCGAATATACAAAATTGAACTGATGAATAAAATTTCAAGGGACGTCACCTATTCAGAAAGATAAGTCACGTTACTTGACAACCATGATCCTCCAAATATTATCATTCCGCCGGTGATATATGTCCGCATAGGGTGTCCATGTTTAAACTCTAGGCAATAGGCGAAATTATGATTTTTAAATACTAGTAAGGCATACATTAACAGTAATAAATTAAAACTAATAGCATACAACCTAGATTACTAATCTGAAAATAAATATATTTATTTGAAATAATATAATTAATAACTTTGTACAATATCTTTGAAATATAAGAAAAAATAATAAACAACGCAAGGTATGTCACTTGCAAACAAAATACTAAAAGTCTCAATTTGATTCTTTCCTCAATAGTCTCCACTGAACTGTCTGTGGTAGATTACCTGCGTGCACCCAGCGATAGTACAACTCAGAGGTAGGCAAGCAATAACCCACAGAGCCCATCACGCGCACGTGAGAAATATGATGTCCACTGGCCAACGGCAAGCCTGCATACGGGCACTGCTTTTATTAACGTGCTGATAAATCTGGAACTAAGTAACCTCGCATGCTAGCCGCGTGTTGGCGATTAGAACTAATGCCGGGTAGTGAAATATGGAATATAGAGGATGTAAATAAACATATAACTACAAGTTGCGTCTTAGAATATATATATATATATATATATATATATATATATATATATATATATATATATATATATATATATATATATATGTATATATATATATATATATATATATATATATATATATATATATATATATATATATATATATATATATATATATATATTCCTCTAGAAAACACAAGATTAGGCCGAGAGAGGGATCATGTCGTTTGGGCACCACATGTTTCTCTGAAGCTCTGCCCAGGCATTGTGATGGAATATTGGCCACATTCCAACTCACATACTTTAGCCTGTCAAGACTGCAAGGTGCCACACACACACACACACAAACACACACACATACACACACACATATAATGATGTGTATGCTGTGCATGAATATGGGTGCGCGCGCGCGTGTGTGCATGTGTGCCCATGCGCGAGCGCTTGTTTTGGGCTCAGAACTACATGTCTTGCGTTTCCACGCCCTTCCTATTGTGATCATTCCAGGATTCCAAACTGGTGTTTGTCTCTTTTTATCTTTCTGTCTCTCTTTCCCTCCTTCTATCTGTCTTTCATTCTTTCTTTATGTCTTTCTCTCTATTTATCTCTTTCTCGGTGCTGGCAGTAATTCATATGTCGAGACGTGCATAGGCGTGTGAACGGGTGTGATTAGGTTACAATACTGTTACACCGAATGGGGGAGAGGCTGTGGAGTAGGTGTAAGACGGGTTTTCGTTAGTAAAAAGATGGCGGGTCAAGCGGCGACGTGGCTGAATGGTGGAGACAGGGGTGGAAAAGATACTAGCGAGGAGGCCACCGGGGCTGAATGGTAGAGAAAGGGATGGAAAAGTGATTAGTGAGGAGGTCACCGTGGCTGAATGCTGGAGTCAGGGGTGGAAAAGTGATTAGCGAGGAGGCCACCGTAGCTGAATGGTGGAGACAGAGGTGGAAACGATACTAGCGAAGAAGTCACCAGGGCTGAACGATCCGTGGTAATATTTGTACGAGCAACCGAAACACTTGGCTAAAGCCAATCAAAGATTGCGCTGCATTCGGTCACGTGTATAATGGGATACAACCGGGAAAAACGTGACTAAAGCCAATCAAAGATGGCGCTGCATCCGGCCATCGTGTCAGGGCACAGCTGAGACACTTGGTAGGAGGGATACTACAGATGAAAGGTGTCATGACGGGTGTCGAATCACGGGACCTAACTCGGGATGATCGGAAGTAAACACTAAAAATGTGTGTGTGTTTGTGAAGTGGAACTGAGGCGGCAAAGATACTACCGAAGTGGTCACCATGGCTGAAAACTATGGGTAATGACTCAACCGGTCAAAGATGACGATGCATTCGGTCACATGTCTAAGGGATGCAATCGAAATACATGGCTAAAACTGGTCACATATGGCGTTGCTTCCGGTCATATTGTGAGGGTACATCCGAGACACGAAGTTAAGAGGGATAGTACAGAAAAGGGTGTCATGTCGGGTATCGAATCAAGGGACCTAATTAGCGAGGATCATCAGGTGAATACACTAAATCGTAAACGTCGCAGCCGAATTCTAAAATAGTCTGCATTCTCTCTCTTTTACTATTTCCGTGTAGTCCTAGTGTCACCGAGTAGCTCTATTGGACAACCTCACATCAATAAACCTAATCAGGTCTCTAAAGCGGCATACCCACGTGTAAACAATTCAACACAGTGTCCGGCTAAGCCTTGCTCATAGTCATAGACGAGAGCTGTGAGCACCGATACCACTAGAGGAAGACATGTATTTTACCTAACAACTATCGGGTCATACACCAACCAGTGTATAGCGCAACATATCAGATTTATCTTCTTCTTCTTTGCGTTCATTCGGAGTATTTTTTCAGATGTGATTTGGTGTGTCTAAATTATGCGCCCTTGGGCCGAAATTCGTAGGTCAACACATCCGACTTTAGCGTGCTTTTTTGACCAGGTAGCATTCCTGGGAGACTCTCACTTTTGCGGTAAGGACTACAACCCAGCTGGCCAAGTTGGAACGTTCGAAGACTTAACGGTCATCCCTCAAATGAAGGCAGGGACAGTCCGTGGCATTTTCCACCATCTAGGGTGGCTTCCATAAATGCAGGGCCGACACATAGCGCCCTGGTGCTTGGCTCACTGAGGGAATCGTCACGTCCTGCTCATGGCTACTTTAATTTCTCACTTCAATATGTTGGGCATTTCGTTCGCCCCGGGCCGTTGCCGCACAAACCAGACTGGTCTGCAGTCGGTATCCACTCAGCGAGTTTCGATTCGGACATGTACTTGTCGTTGTGCCCGTCGGAACAGTTCCAGACACGTCGGACATTCGGAAAACTACCTACTCAGAGCTGTTCCGAACAAGAGCGGCATTCGGAAACTAGGTAGCTATTCCTAGCACGAGGGAAGACTAGTTGGAGCATTTCCGGCCACGAAAGACATTTCACTCGGACGTAATTGCGTAGTGCCCATTTTTATTTTTTCCGCCCGTAGGCTGGCACTTCCGACTTCGGCGGGCATTTTTAATGAGGTTAGCCTTCCTTGGGTTTTGAGGCAAGTTAGACTCTTATTTCGACTTCCTCTCAGCAGGCTTTTACTTCGTACTGCCACGTAATGTATTCGCTAGCCAAGCGTTCCATTTCGTGTCAACGAGACTGTCATGATCTTACATTATATGGACATTTGGCTCGCTCTCTCAGAACAGGTGTGAAACAATCATACACTTTCAATGATCGAACTCTCACGCACAGCCACGTGAAGTAAGCCTATTATTCACGGTAAAATATTTACATTAAGTACATTCGTGAATAGTTGCATTATCACAATATGAAGTATATACATTAACACATCTTATATTAATACAACATGACTCTCTCTCTCTCTCTCTCTCTCTCTCTCTCTCTCTCTCTCTCTCTCTCTCTCTCTCTCTCCCTCTCTCTCTCTCAGGCTCAAACACAGTCCACTCTACTAGTCAGCCACGCTATCTCACTACAGTTAGAAAATACACGCATAACCCTCTCTGTCCGTCCTGGCTCGCTGTCCGCAACCCGTCTGCCCAACACAGGTAATCTTGGTCAAACCTTTCCTTCTCGCCACTCGTGCGTCCCATGTATCACGATGACCACTGGGCGGCAATTGCGTCGTGGCTAGTCGGTACTTGGCGACACCTCGCTGCCAATGGTGTTGACTGTCGTAAGTTGCCGTTCACCTACAGGCTATGGAGATCCTGAACTCTCCCCCGCCCTCCTGTATGAAAGGGTAACCTTTCATCATATTGGTGGTTATTCAGTTTATAATGCAATTATAAGTCAGGATCGAATAGCTGCTTATCCTGATGGATTGTAACATGGTATCTTTATAGGGTGCTATATGCCTGGCAGTGATATATATATATATATATATATATATATATATATATATATATATACACACACACACACACTAGCTGACCCGGCCCAGCTTCGCCCAGACCTTGTGGGGAGCATCTCATTTAATTCATATAAGTAGTCATATAAGTTCCCGTTACCGACTATCTGTCTGTCTGTCTGTCTGTCTGTCTGTCTGTCTGTCTGTCTGTCTGTCTGTCTGTCTGACCCGGCCCGGCATCGCCCAGCTCCTGGTGTGGAGCATCTCATTTAATTCATATAAGTAGTCATATAAGCTCCCGTTCCCGTTCCCGACTATCTATCTGTCTGTCTATCTGTCTGTCTGTCTGTCTGTCTGTCTGATCCGGCCCGGCTTCGCCCAGCCCCTGATGGGGAGCATCTCATTTAATTCATATAAGTAGTCATATAAGTTCCCGTTCCCGATTGTCTGTCTGTCTGTCTGTCTGTCTGTCTGTCTGTCTGTCTGTCTGTCTGTCTGTCTGTCTGTCTGTCTGTCTGTCTAATCATTTATTGGTTGCAGTTAGAACAACCTTAGATAAACGAAGACCAACTTACAAAAAGCATTAGAAAGAGCACTTGAAAGATCTTTACATCTTCCCCCAACAATTAACTTGGGTAAATGGAGCAGCGGCAGCAGCAGCAGAAGAAGAAGAAAAAGGAGAAGTAGGAGCTGGGAGGAGGAAGAGGGAGGTGGAGGAGGGAGGAGGAGGGAGTAGTAGGAGGGAGGAAGAGATAGGCGGTGAGAGGAGGAGGAGGGAAGAGGAGGGAGGAGGAAGGAGGAGGAGTAGTAGGGAGGAGGAAAATTAGGAGGAGGAGAGAGGAGGAGGAGGGAGGAGGAGGAAGGAGGAAGGAGGAGGAAGGAGGAGGAGGAGGCAGGAGCAGGCAGGAGGAGGTGGGAGGAGGAGGGGAGGAGGAGGGGGGAGGAGGAAGGAGGAAGAGGGAGGAGGAAGAGGGTGGAGGAAGGAGAAGGAGGAGGAGGGAGAAGGAGGGAGGAGAAGAACGCAGGAGGAGGAGGGGAGGAGGAGGGAGGAGAAGGGAGGAGGAGAGAGGAGGAGGAGGGAGGAGGCGGAGGGAGAAGGAGGGAGGAGGAGGGAGGAGGAAGAGGGAGAAGGAGGAGGGAGAAGGAGGAGGGAGGAGAAGGAGGGGGAGGAGGAGGGAGGATGAGGAGGGAGGAGGAGGAAGAGGGAGGAGGAGGAAGAGGGAGGAGGAGGAGGGAGGAGGAGGAAGGAGGTAGAGGGAGGAGGAGGAAGGAGAAGGAGGAGGGAGGAGGAGAGGGAGGAAGAGGGAGGAGGAGGGGGAGGAGGAGGGAGGAAGAGGGAGGAGAAGGAGGAGGAGGAGGGTGGAAGAGGGAGGAGGAGGGAGGAGGGGGAACACGTAGGAGGAGGGAGGAGGAGGGAGTAGGAGGTGAGAGGAGGAGAAGGGAGGAGGAAGGAAGAGGAGTGATTAGGAGGAGGGAGGAGGGCGAGGAGGCAGGTGGAGGAAGAGGGAGGAAGAGGGAGGAGGAGGAAAGAGGAGGAGGAAGGAGGAGGAAGAGGGATGAGGAGGGAGGAGGCAGGAGGAGGGAGGAGGAGGTGGGAGGAGGAGGGGAGGAGGAGGGGGAGGAGGAAGAGGGAGGAGAGGGGAGGAAGAGGGAGGAGGAAGAGGGAGGAGGAAGAGGGAGGAGGAAGGAGGAGGAGGAGGAGGGAATAGGAGGGAGGAGAAGAACGCAGGAGGAGGAGGGGGACTAGGAGGGAGGAGGAGGGAGGAGGAGGGAGGAGGAGAGGGAGGAGGAGGGAGATGGAGAGAGGGGGAGGAGGGAGGAGGCGGAGGGAGAAGGAGGAGGGAGGAGGAGGGAGGAGGAAGAGGGAGAAGGAGGAGGGAGAAGGAGGAGGGAGGAGAAGGAGGGGGAGGAGGAGGAGGGAGGATGAGGAGGGAGGAGGAGGAAGAGGGAGGAGGAAGAGGGATGTGGAGGGAAGAGGAGGGAGGAGGAGGAAGGAGGTAGAGGGAGGAGGAGGGAGGAGGAGAGAGGATGAGGAGGGAGGAGGAGAAGGGAGGAGGAGAAGGGAGGAGGAGGGATGAGGAAGAGGGAGGAGGAGGGGGAGGAGAAGGGAGGAAGAGGGAGGAGAAGGAGGAGGAGGGAGGAAGAGGGAGGAGAATGAGGAGTGATGAGGGGCAGGACGTAGGAGGAGGAGGAGGGAGGAGGAGGGAGGAGGAGGGAGGAGGAGGGAGTAGGAGGAGAGAGGAGGAGAAGGGAGGAGAAAGGAAGAGGAGTGATTAGGAGGAGGCAGGAGGAGGAAGAGGGAGGAAGAGGGAGGAGGAGGAAAGAGGAGGAGGAAGGAGGAGGAAGAGGGAGGAGGAGGAGAAAGAGGGAAGAGGAGGATGGAGGAGGGAGAGGGAGGAGGAGAGGGGAAGAGGAAGAGGGTAGGAGGTGGAGGAGGGGAGAGGAGGAGGAGGAGGAGGAATATAACGCATATGCCTGTAGATGTAATAATGGCTGAAGTTGTTCCATGTCTTCTTAGAGTTGGCGACAGTGTAAAGAAATATAAAATCTTCAAACTTGATAGAGATAAGGTAACTATTATTTATTTATTCTTTAAGCATAAAAAGATGAGTTACAATGTTATGCATTATGCATTATTTTTATGAAAACTTTGAAAATGCCTTAAAGATTGTATCATTATTTATTATAACTTATATGCCGGTACATAACTATGGACAAAGAGTTTATAAATATTTGAAAACGATGCCACAATATGACTATAAGGTAGACAGAAAAGTTATTCCCCTTGAAATAACTTTTTACAGAGTTAGGTCCCCTGAGATATATGAATTTATAATGAAAAATGGAAAATGAATAATATTGGGTAAGCAGCCGATTTCACACTAAAAAAATATGACAGTGGGCTGCGCTGAAATGAAAGGAAGACGTGTAGAAAATTTCATCTCAATCGGATGGGCCATTCGCGAGCGCATAAAGGACAAACGGACATACAGACATACGGAGATCGCCTTTTATATATGATATATATATATATATATATATATATATATATATATATATATATATATATATATATATATATATATATATATATATATATACTTAATTCAGTTCTGCCATTCGGCTACTTGCATCAAGTATTGTCCCCTGGTTGGACTAGTACTTCATTTGACAATGGACTCAGCACAGACCAGAAGTTAACAGCGATTGACGCTATCTTTCAAGCTATGCACCTCCTCACAACAAAAACATGTTAGGCTTTAAATCGTCAACTTGAATGACGATTTCAGAACCAGAACACTAACCCATATGGCCAGATATTCTAATCCTGGTCTGTCAAATTTAGTAAACATCGTCCACCTCTAGTTGACTCTACTTGGTGTTTTGTAGTCGCTTTGACCACTATGAAACAAAAAATATATGCATGTACCAATTTTACCAATGGCAGATTGTCTCCCGTTAGGAACAATCGTAAATAACTATGCGGGGTAATTTCAGATACTTTCAAAAATAAACTAAAAATAAAGTACATTTGTTTTCTTTCTTCTAAGTGTCAAACGTTTGATCTTTATTTACAATAGTGACATGCCTGGAACTATTGAAAAACCAAGAATCAATCGATGATCCTTAGATCACAAAAGTATAAATCCTTTCTCTCAATTTCTCATATGTAAATTATAAAGTCAAATATTTCATTCCACCATTCATTCATACTTAACTATTTCTGTGTATAGTCTGCTATAATGTTAATTTAGAAAAAACAATTGGAAAGGAAACGGAAGTTGTGTTTACACGCTCCTGGAATACACACATTTCTTTTAAACAGAATATTGGATTATACTGTTCTATGCATCGTCGTTTATGTAACACAGTCTGTAACTCACTTAAAATATTAGCACTGTTCGGTGGAGTTATAAGTGCTGGTACTACTCAATATTAACCCGTTCTGGAAATAAGGTGGAGTTATATCACAATGTTAATAAGTACTGGTACTACTCACTGTTGCCAAGTTCTAGAAATAAGGTAAGATTTTGTGGTTGTGTAGTACTGTTCTTTCTGTACTTATTTGTGAAAATACTTCACTGTTTCATATCCTCTTCACTTGCACATTCTGACGTATTCATTTATTACCACTTTCACAAATTAAATCTGTATTTTGGGAATATACAAAGGACATAGTCCGTATCACAATGTATAAGATTTGAAAGCGTTCTTTTATGACGGGCTATTGTCTGGGATGTACTGTGATATATGTCTGAGCGCAGTTTGTAACTATATTCAATCTTTGCGCTCAGGCGTAGTTGGACTGTCAGTGGACTCGTCGAGAGGAATTCTTGACAGGATGTCTGCGATCGTGTTCTACGTTCCGCTGATATGGCGTACCTCAAAACTGTAGTTCTGGAGCAGTAACGCCCATCTGGCAATTCTGTGATTTATTGGTGTTCCCTGCATTATCACCTTTAATGGGTTGTTGTCTGTTTCCACAATGAAATGTTTACCTAATAAATATTTAGATAATTTAGACACTGAATAAATTAGACCCAGACATTCCAACTCTGGTGAGCTGTAGTTCCGTTCACGTGCTGTTAATATACAGCTGTCATACGCTACTGGATGCAGGACGTCGTCGTAGGTCTGTAACAGGACACCAGCCACACCTACATTGCTCGCGTCACATCTTACTGTGAAAGAAATGTTAAGGTTTGGTAATTTTAGTATCGAGTCAGATGGAAAGTAGGATAATATTTTTGTAAAAGCTGATCTCAGGCCCTCTCTGTTTACAATTTTATTTGGTTGGCGTTTTGTTAACAGATTGGTGAAGACTTCTGTTAAATCTGAGAAGTTCGGTATGAACCTTCTATAATAATTTAACAATCCTAGCATACTTCTTACTTCCTTTTTCGTTGTAGGACGCGATAATTTCAAAATTCTAGATACAATGTTCTTATCAGTAGTAATGCTACCATCACAAATTGTGTAGCCTAAAAATATATATTTCATGAAAAGCAATTTCAATTTTTGCTGGTTTTACAGTCAGGCCGAGTTGCCTGATGCGTTCAAACGTTTGTTGCAGTGTCCCTAGGTGTTCAGTCATACTGCTGGTGTGTATGAAGATGTGTATGTCTGTCAGTACATGGGGTACATCTTCTAACAGCAGTCTTGTCATTCTAAATTGATATGAGTATGTTTTGACTGAAGTGAATGTAACATGTAGCCATTGATGGAAATTCAATGGTAAGGTGGATAGTTTTAATTGTGTCGGGTCATCTGTAGTCCATGATTGCCTGTAACTCTTTGTCGTGCTGTATTTTGATGTTGCTGTTTCTGTCGTGTAACTGTTGCTGTTGTTCCAGATTGTTAAAACCGTGTGTAGTATGATGGTGCAATGTAGTTTCGAGTAGTTATGTCTCTTTTGGATTTTGATTGTCAGTCTGATTAGGTGTTTAACATATGTTTCATTTTGGCCCGTGTCAGTGTCTGCATGATGGGTTGCTGAATTGTCTGGTCTTGTTTTAGTTGTTATGTGGATAGAGTCTGTGGGTGAACAGTCTGTCTCCTGTTGTGTTCGTTTAGTAATGAAGGTTGAATTTGCCGTTCTGTCGTAGAGGTTGGTTGATTTCATTTTGTTACCATGTTGTAACTCTGATTCTGGGCACACATTATTGGTGGCTAAACAATTACAATAAAACAGTGCATATGTAATAAGGCATGATAATGATATTGTAGTTAAGCAGTACAGAAGTGCTAAAGCAAATATTGCAGTCTTCTGCTTCGATCTGTTTTGTACTGGTTGATGTCTGATTTGTGTTAATTTTATTGTACTGTTTATTTTTGATGTTTCTTGGCCCTCTTTTGGCTTTTGGCCTGCAACTTTCACATATTATTGTGACGACAAATCAGATTTATGTGCCTTTACAAGGTTTTCTCTCATGTCTTTGTGAGCTGTTGTTAATTGTTATGATGTCTCAATTTGGTTTATCTGAGGTTCTGTTTCTGCAGCTGATTTTGTTACTGCATTGGTTGGTAAGACTTGTTTATAGTAGGTTGTAGTATGCTAATGTGGCATGTCAATTACCTCTGGAAGATTACCAATGATCAAATCACAACATGAGTTAAGTAATGCGGCACATTTCACCCTGCCTGTTAGAAAATGTGATTGGATGTATGCCCATGCCAATGGGTATTTTTCAATGTTCCCTGAAAATGTTCTACAGGTAACGAATTTCCTGTGTAATCTGAAGGATGTAAATAGTATTTTCTTAAACCAATAAGCTATCCCTTAATACAGTAGCTAATTTTCCGTTGACATAACCCTGATGAATATTGAGTTTTCCTTTGGAATCTATGACTAAATCTGCTTCTTTGTTTGTTATGGGAACAGAATGTCCACATGTTAGAACACCATCTTCGTGGAACTGGTTGCAAGTTCTACATTTATCTAGATGGAAAACATCAATACTTTCAGCTGCATTTACTGGTTGTTGACTTTCTTCCTGTTCTCCCTCAGAGGATGAACTGTCAAACATTGCAGCATTAGCTTTTCTTGTCATTTGTTTACCTTTACATGAATGACGCCAGTGTCCGTAAGCTTTACAAAGAAAAACATTTGGTTAATCGTTTACAGTTCTTTCGTTCCCTGTCTTGTTTATCTATGCAATTTTGTAGGTATGTAAGATATGCAGGGTTGCTATCACACATGTCATTTTTATTGTGATTAAATTTACAGTACCTACATTGGTAGTTACTGAATTTTCTAAATGGTTTTGCTTTATTATATACAGTAGGTTTGGATCTATCGCATGTAGCGGCTGCTACAAATTCTGTATCTTTCAGAATATTAGCAAAGCAATCTTTATTTGCTGTAAAATAATCTGATCCACGTTTCTCCATCTGTTGTACTGTTTCACACTTACATTCTTGCAAAAATCGTGAAAAAGGTAATGACAGTGATGATATGATCTTATCCCTTAAAATGAGATCTTTTGAACTATCAAAATCCTTGTTCACTTTAGCTGCTGATAGCCATTTATTGAAAATATTTTCCACTTGAGTGGTGTAATCTGAGAACGTTTGTGATGATTTTGGAGATAATTTGGCAAATTTTTCTCTATAACCTGCTTCATCTAAAAAAAATGTGCCATGATTTTGGCTTTGATATAATGATAGTCGGTTCTTAGTTCATCAGGAATATTTTCTATGACTTTTAAAGGTTCTCCTAACAGACTTTTCATATATATCATATTCCATTCTGAGACTGGTATTTTGTAATGCTTCATTATCGTCTCAAAGTTCTGGGACCAGGCTTCTATGAAATCCCCAGTTGTGAAAATGTTGACAATTTCTTGATATTTCTTATATTGGTTTTCTTATTCTTTGGTTTCCATTTTCCTAGTTTCTGTGTTGGTATCAGCTTCGATTTCTAGTTGTTTTAATTTCAACTGCATTTCAAGTTCTGATTTTCTTAGCTCTAACTCAGCTTTCTTTAGCTCTGCTTCTGCCTCTGTCTGTTTATTTTTAGCATCTAACTCAGCATTCTTTAATTCTGCTTCTGCCTGTTTATTCTTAGCATCTAACTCAGCTTTCTTTAGCTCTCTTTCTTCTGCCCTTTCCTCTCTTTCTGCTGCTTTTCCTCTCTTTCCCTAGCTTTCTCTTCCAATTGGACATGTTCTGTATATTTTGTCTCACTCCATTTCGTTAAATCTTCTCCCGTTAAACCTAATTTTAGACCTGACTCTATGAAGTCGTTTAAAGTAGCCATTACTGTTCGAAAATGTGTTACAATGGCACTCAAAATCAGAAAAACAAAATTACAGCATGCAATCAACTATATGGAAGTAAATTTCATAGTTATATAAAAATTACAATGGTGAAAAAAAAAATACAAGGCGGGCCTGATCTCTCACAAAAATATATAACAAAAAAATACTTAGCTGCCAATGAAGTTCGTAGCTTTCGATGACTGCATCAGAAATGGGGTGTTTGTACTTTACGGCCCGGAAAAATAATTCAGCTTGTCTGTACTACTTGATGAAAAATATGTTTTCTGGGGAAAGAAAATTGTTATTAGTTGTTCGACTGTGGTGTGTATATGCGTTGTTAACTAATTTTGTATAGGTTTGTATGCAATCAAGTATGAATGTAAGTTTGTACTGTCGTCTTAGTCGTCGGTTACTAGAATAATAGAGGATGTTGTATGTTCAAATTTCTTGCTAGTTAGATTTAATGGTTAAGGCTGGTTCTGCTCACTTTCACTCAGAATTATATATGTGCAACATTCCATTTTACATACCTTTCAAAATTTACATAACAGTGATATACATTATTGCTTAAAACACGTTCATGTATATGCTTCTAATCTAGATGAAATCTTTAACTCTTCACGTTCGCTCACTAACACACATCTATTGTTCAAATGTTCAAAGCCGGACGAGCTACCCACGTTCCCTCCCTATCTCAAACATGTAGTTCATTCACAGCCGGGCTAGCTACCCACGTTCACTCCCTGTCATGATCTTAAATTATATGGACATTTGGCTCGCTCTCTCAGAATAGGGGTGAAACAATCATACACTTTCAATGATCGAACTCTCACACACAGCCACGTGAAGTAAGCCTTTTATTCACGGTAAACTATTTACATTAAGTACATTCGTGCATAGTTGCATTATCACAATACGAAGTATATACATTAACACATCTTATATTAATACAACATGACTCTCTCTCTCTGTCTCAGGCTCAAACACAATCCACTCTACTAGTCAGCCACGCTATCTCACTACAGTTAGAGAATACATGCATAACCCTCTCTGTCCGTCCTGTCTCACTGTCCGCAACCAGTCTGCCCAACACAGGTAATCTTGGTCAGACCTTTCCTTCTCGCCACTCGTGCGTCCCATGTATCACGATGACCACTGGGCGTCAATTGCGTCTTGGCTAGCCGGTACTCGGCGACACCTCGCTTCCGGTGGTGTTGACTGTCGTAAGTTGCCGTTCACCTACAGGCTATGGATATCCTGACAGAGACAATCTTCCACCTTTGGCTACACTCACCCCATGAGTACGGTTACAGACTTTCATTGGAACGTGCGACCGAGGTGTTTTTTCACCTTCTAGTACTCGCTCACTAGGTAGGATACATGTGCTACCGGCTCAGCACCTTACCTCCGTGCATCTGTGGGCGAGAAACGGCCAGGCTCTCTCATCCGGGGATCCCTCATATCCCCCAGATAAGAGCCTATGATCGAGTATCTGCACCAAGCATGTAGCGTGCTCAGCACCTCACCTCAATTTTGATGTAGGTAAGTCGGCCAGGCTCTCACATCCTAGGGTCTATGGCTTAGAGACGTTCAGCCATACCCCTCAGCTGAGAGCCTTAGAGGTTGTGTCCATACTGAGATTATTGGCATCATTCGCCTGATATAGACTGCTATCCTCAGTCTACCTGCAGGACAGCAGATTGTGTCTCTCTTAGTCTGATCCCTATCCCAAGAGCTGTCCAATATGTAGTTAATATCCATCAGCACAACGCTTGGGGTCAGTGGGACACTCAAGCTCTCCCATTTAGGCAAGGTGGAGACACATCGGGGGAGTATCAGATGTATAATACTACACATGAACACAACAAACTGTCCCAACTCGACCTTAGGCGTTTCATGTAACATGATATGCCACGTATCAACTGTCCTAACCAGCAACGTTATCATGTCTCAAATTGTGCATCTACACTTTCGTTACCTCTCTATGTGCAAATACGGATCTATGCGTCGTTCCCAAGAAAGCCGTTTCCATGACTAAAATATGAGCAGGGGAGCTAACTTACGATGATCACCATGTGTGGGAGTGATTCCATTATATCGTCAACATTGCAGCTTAAGATTAAAATAATCTCCTTTCTCTCTCTCTCTCTTGTCTATGTCCATGTAGTCCTAGTGTCATCGAGTAACACCAAAGAGCAATCTGACCTCAATACAATATAAGGAAGTTTCGACTGTAGCATACACAACTATAACCAAGTTATCACTTTGTCCAACTAAGACTTGCTCATAATCAACGAGGAGAGGTGTGGTCACCGACACCAGTCGAGGAAGACATTCTTTTACCTAACAACTAGTGGCTCATACAGCAACGAGTGTATAGCGCAACCTGTTAGATGTATAATATTACACACGAACACAACAAACTGTCTCAACTCGACCTTAGGCGACTCACGTAACATGACATGGCACGTGTCCGCTGTCATAAACAGCGAGTTACATGTCTCAAATCGGGCATCTGCACTTTCATTACCTCTCTATGCGTCTATACGGACTTTACATCTTTCTCCAGAAACTAATTTCCAAGACCAATATATGTTTTACAACTTGTCTGCTCAGTGCCACGTTTCACATCCAGACAAATTTACAGCTTATATGTACCACTTCAACAGTCAAATAAGAAAATATGGTAGACAAAGTATTAAATATATTGGTTAAATACAGAAATAGCTCGTCCAAACTTATAAAAAGTAGGAACATTTGTTAACCTATTGGGAAAAATATCAACCAAGTAGGAACATTTGTGAGTCAAATAGTAAAACTATATTGACCACGTAACGAAATATCGTGTCCAAATTTATGAAAAGTAGGAATATTTTTTAGCCAGATGGGAAAAAGATTGACCAAGTAACGAAATATCTCCACCAAACTTATGAAAAGTAGGAAACTTTGTTAACCAAATGTGAAAAGTTTGGCCAAATGTCAACCAAACTTATAAAAGGTAGGAACATTTGTTCACCAAAGTGAAACATTTTGGTCACATCTAAAAAACGTAGGAAACTTTGTTAACCAAATGTGAAAAGTTTGGCCAAATTTCAACAAAACTTATAAAAAGAAGGAAACTATGTTAACCAAATGTGAAACGTTTGGCCAAATATCAACCAAATTTATGAAATGTAGGAAAGATTGTTAATCAAAGTGAAAACTTTTGACCATATTTCAACCAAACTTATAAGAATCTCAGTCAAACTTATGAAAAGTATGAAAATTTGTTAACCAAAATGTGAAAAGTTTGGCCAAATTTCAACCAAACTTTAAAAAAAAATAGGAAACTGTGTTAACCAAATGGGAAAAGTTTGGCCAAGTTTAAACCAAACTTATGAAAAGTAGGAATATTTGTTAACCAAAGTAAAAAAAATTTTGACCAAATTTAAAAAAAGTAGGAAACTATGTTAACCAAATGTGAAAAGTTTCGCCAAATTTCAACAACACTTATAAAAAAAGTAGAAAATTTGTTTACCAAATGTGAAAAACTTTGGCCACATTCAACCAAACTTAAACATATTGCAACCAAACTTATAAAAAGTAAGAAAATCTGCTGACCAAAGGGGAAAAACTTTGGCCAAATACAGAAATATCTCTACCAAACTTTCAAATATCCCAAACAAGCTTATAAAAAGTATGACAATTTCTTAACCAAATGGGGAAAAATATCTCATATTGTCATTTAACATCCGCAATAGCGTCAATTCTCTAACCAACCAGCAGTGTCTATTATGAAGTCGACCTTTTCTTAAGGTGTCAACTACTGTCTGTCGGTTCTCTCCCGTGGATACTCTTCGCTGAGCGTCCCAGGTGGCCGGCGCGTTTACTTTGACAAAATTAGAGTGTTCAAAGCAGACATCGGCTGCCTGAATAATGGTACATGGAATTATGGAATAAGACCTCGGTTTTATTTTGTTGATTTTCGAAACTGGAGGTAATGATTAACAGAGACTAACAGGGGCATTCGTATTGCAAAGTTAGAGGTGAAATTCTGGGATCGCCGCAAGACAAACTACTGCGAAAGCATTTGTCAAGAATGTTTTCATTAATCAAGAACGGAAGTCAGAAGCACGAAGACGATCAGGTACCGTCGTAATCCAGCCCATAAACGTTGCCGAATAGCATCCCTAGTGGCAAAGTCAAGCGAAACGGAATATTCCTGGGCTAGCAAATTCATTTCATATAAAGTCCCAATCACTTGCAAGGTGCCACTACATGCTTGGTCCAGACACTTGTTCTACGGCTCTCAGCTGAGGGATATAGCTGAATGCCTCTAAGTCAATATCCGCCGGATGTGAAGACCTGGCCGTTATTCTCCCTCTGCCGAATGGAAGTAAGATGCTGAGCAGGCAGCATCTGCAGGCTATCTCGTGAGCGTTACCAAAGATGGAAAAAAGCCTCCCAGGGGCATGCAATGGAAGATTGCTCGGCTAGCAAATCAATTAGGAGGAAAGTCCGTATCTAAAGCTCATTGGGTGAGCTTTATCAAAGGTGGAAAATCATCTCAATGGCACGAAATGGAATATTGCTAGGCTAGCGAATCCATTACGTGGAAGTCCGAAGCGAAAGCTGCATACATTTTCCTCCTGGTCTTTGGAGGAGCTGCCTGTGGTGAACGGGAGGCCCTATATACGAAAGTAAGGCTAAGAAGCTATGTGCAGGACGTGACGATTCCTTGGGTGAGCCCAGGAGCAGAGCGCTATGTGTCGGCTCTGCAATTATGGAAGCCTCCTTGGATGGAGGGGAATGCCCATTGTCTGCCCCTGCCTTCTCTTGAGGGTCGAACGGGATGTCTTCCGCTGTTCTAACTTGAGCAGCTGGGATGTTGATAACATCACAACAGTGAGAGTCGAATGTCCCTCTAAACACCCGGGAAGCTTAACCTGGTCAACAAATGCCCGCAGAAGTCGGATGTGTTGGCCTAAAGGCGCAAATAAACAGACACAACGCAACAACGTTCGAGTGAGAGTGTAATGTCCTTCGACAAACCAGGGAAGTTTAACCCGGTCAACAAATGCCCGCAGAAATCGGATGTGTCGGCTTAAATTCGCAAATAAGCAGGTATAAAGCAGAAGCGTCCGAGTGAGAATGGAATATCCTTCAAAACACCCGGGAAGTTTAACCCAGTCAACAAACGCCCGCAGAAGTCGGATGTGTCAGCCTATAGGTGCAAGTAAACAGGCACAACGCAATTACGTCTAGAAAATAAAACAAAAAACTCTAGATGAACGCAGAAGAAGAAGAAGAAGAAGAAGAAGAAGAAGAAGAAGAAGAAGAAGAAGAAGAAGAAGAAGAAGAAGAAGAAGAAGAAGAAGAAGAAGAAGAAGAAGAAGAAGAAGAAGAAGAGGAAGAAGAAGAAGAAGAAGAAGAAGAAGAAGAAGAAGAAGAAGAAGAAGAAGAAGAAGAAGAAGAAGAAGAAGAAGAAGTAGGGGACAGACAATTATCTCTAGTAGTCTCGGAAATTTACCCAGTCAGCAGCAAATCGGCTGTGGTGTAATCAAAGACAATGTTAGTGTTAAGTTTTATGAAACGTTGAGGGTCGAACGGGATGTCTTCGGTTGAAAGTCGGTTAGAAGATGAGGTAGATGGTATTCAAGGGTTCAATAAGGCAGACGTGGTTTTAAGAAAAGGTCGACTTCATAATAGACACTGCTGGTTGGTTGGAGACTTGACGCTATTGCGGATGTCAAATGACAATGTGGGACATTTTTCCCCATTTGGTTAAGAAATTTTCATACTTTTTATAAGTTTGTTTGGGATATTTGAAAGATTGGTAGAGATATTTCTGTATTTGGCCAAAGTTTTCCCCGTTGGTCAGCAGATTTTCCTACTTTTTATAAGTGTGGTTGCAATATGTTTAAGTTTGGTTGAATTGTGGCCAAAATTTTTCACATTTGGTTAACAAAGTTTCCTGCTTTTTTTTAAATAAGTTTTGGTGAATTTTGGCGAAACTTTTCACATTTGGTTAACAAAGTTTCCTACTTTTCATAATTTTTACGGAGATATTTCGTTACTTGGTCAATCTTTTTCCAATTAAGCTAACAAATTTTCCTACTTTTCATAAATTTGGACAAGATATTTCGTTACGTGGTCAATGTAGTTTTCCTATTTGACTAACAAATGTTCCTTCTTTGTTTATATTTTTCCCAATAGGATAACAAATGTTCCCACTTTTTATACGTTTGGCCGGCTATTTCTGTATTTGACCAATATTTTTAATACTTTGTCTAGCATATTTTCTTATTTGACTGTTGAAGTGGTACATAGAAGCTGTACCTGTGTCTGGATATGAAGCGTGACAATGAGCAGACAAGTTGTAAAACGTATATTGGTCTTGGAAATGAGTTTCTGAAGAAAGATGTAAAGTCTGTATGGACAAATTGAGAGGTAATGAAAGTGTAGATGCCCGATTTGAGTCGTGTAACGTCGTTGTTTATGACAGCGGACACGTGCCGTGTCATGTTACGTGAGACGCCTAAGGTCGAGTTGGGACAGTTTGTTGTGTTCGAGTGTAATATTATTCATCTGACAGATTGCGTTATGCACTCGTTGGTATATGAGCCACTAGTTGTTAGGTAAAAGACATGTCTTCCTCGACTGGTGTCGGTGATCACACCTCTCTTCTATGATTATGAGCAAGGCTTTGTCGGACAATGTGATGACTTGGTTATAGTTGTGTATGCTACAGTCGAAACTTACTTGTATTGTATTGAGGTCAGATTGCACTTTGGTGTTACTCGATGACCCTAGGACTTCATGGACATAGAAAAAAGAGAGAGAAGGGAGATCATTTTAGCCTTCAGCTGCAATGTTGACGATATATTGGAATCACTCCAATATGTAGTGATCATCGTGAGTTAGCTCCCCTGCTCATATATTGGTCTTGGAAACTGGTTTCTTGGGAACGACGCATAGAACCGTATGGACACATAGAGATGTAACGAAAATGTAGATGCACGATTTGAGACATGATAACGTTGCCGATTAGGACAGGTGACACGTGACGTGTCATGTTACATGAGTCGCCTAAGGTCGAGTTGGGACAGTTTGGTGTGTTCGTGTGTAATATTATATACTCCCGTGTGTTACCGGGGCCCATAAAGGAAGCACAGAATAGTAACACTGTAGCCTACCACGCATGTCGTAAGAGGCGTCTAAGGAACCTTGATGGTTCCGTCGCCCGGCTACTGGGTGAGTGCGTGGCGCGACACTGTGAGTTGTGAGTTTCGTGTGAAATACTTTTTGAATCTGCCTGAGGTTCTTTGGAACGTGACTGCATGTTCAGAGTGATGGCAAGTGGCTATGTCCCAGAGTTGACCGGTCTTTGCCTTATGCAGAAATGCGTGGCTGCTTGGCTTCTGGTTGACTGCCACTGCCATCAGCGATGAACTGTATTTTCGTGGACTGTGTGGGTGAACATCTAGGAAACATTCAGATAGGAAAATACTGCCGACTCCATCAGAGATGAACTGGGTGTTTCGTGGGGGACTGGTGTGTTGACATTCTGGTGGCGGCATTATGCACAGTGTATCTGTGCGGACATGACACCCTTTTCTGTAATATCCCTCTTAATCACGTGTCTCGGCTGTACCCTCATACATATGACCGGAAGCAACGCCATATTTGACCAGTTTTAGCCATGTTTTTCGATTGCATCCCTTAGACTTTGACCGGATGCATCGTCATATTTGACCGGTTAAGTCATTACCGATGGTTTTCAAACACGGTGACCTCTTTGGTTGTATCTTTGCCTCCTCGGTTCCACTACACACACACATTTTTAATGTTTACTTCTGATCATCACGAGTTAGTTCCCGTGATTCGACACCCGCCATGACATCTTTTGCCTGTAGTATCCCTCCTAACCAAGTGTCTCAGCTATACCCTGACACATATGACCGGATGCAGTGCCATCTTACATTGGCTTTAGTCACGTTTTTATCCGGTTGTATCCCATTAGACACGTGACCGAATGCAACGCAATATTTAATTTACTTTAGCCACGTGTTTAGGTTGCTCGTACAAATATTACCACGTGTGATAGGATCATTCAGCCCCGGTGGCCTCTTCTCTAGTATCTTTTCCACCTCTGTCTCCACCAATCAGCACGGCGACCTCCTCGCCAATCATTTTTCCACCCCTGTCTCCACTCTTCAGCCACCGTGACCTCCTCGCTAATCACTTTCCCACCCCTTTCTCTACCATTCAGCCACGGTAACCTCCTCGCTATTCACTTTTTCACGCCTGTCTCCACCATTCAGCCCCGGTGAACTCTTCGCTAGTATCTTTTCCACCCCTGTCTCCACCATTCAGCCGCGCCGCCACTTGACCCGCCACCTTTTTACTAACGAAAACTCGTCTTACACCCGCTCCACAGCCACTCCCCCATTCGGCGGAACAGTACTGTAACCCTATCACACCCGCTCACACTTGAAAAAGATTCTGAGAATCGAGGCGTCTGCCGTCCTGTGTGTCGCCTTGTACGTATTTGTGCGTTTTTTATTTTATTATTTCATTGTATATATTTATTGATTGCTTCTGATTTTGGATTTTCACTGGTATACGATTTGTGTGTATACGACGTGTTTGTGTTTAGTACGTTTCTTCTCGCAGGAGCTAAATATACCTATTTGTTTCCAATTTATATTGCTTGCCTGCTTCATTGTTGTACTATCACGGGGTGCGCGCAGGTAAACTACCAAAGACAGTTCATGGGAGACTACCGAAGAAAGAAGCAAAGGGAGACTATTAGTATTTTGTTTGCAAAGGACATAACTCGCGTTGTTTATTATTTTTCTTATATTTCAAAGATATTGTACAAAGTTATTAATTATATTATTTCAAATAAATATATTTATTTTCAAATTAATAATCTAGGTTATACCTACTAGAAATATACCAGATCTATATTCTATTAGATTTAATTTATTGCTGTTAATGTATGTCTCGCTAGTATTAAAAAGCATAATTTCGCCTATCGCCTAGAGTTGAAACATGAATACCCTCCTTGGACATATTACCAGTGGAATGATAATGCTTAGGGGGTGGGGTGGGGTGGGGTGGGGGGGGGGGGGTGGGGGGTCATGGTTGTCAAGTCACGTGACTTATCTTTCTGTGTAGGTGACGTCCCTTGAAATTTTCTTCATAAGTCCAATTTTGGATACTCGGTGTTACTCGAGTGATGACTAATGTCATTTTTCAATCTGTCATATTGACTTCGGTCTCCTCATCGAGGGTTTCGATATCCACACAGAGGGGTTCAATCCCGACAGCCCAGAGCCGTTCGAGGCGAACAGGGCGGGGGCGGCCGGTGGGGGGACTGGGAGCGGGGGCACACACCATGGACCAGAAGTAGTCAACCGGAAGTGACGCCGGAAGTACCCAAAACACCGCCAATTTAGTCGGTTTATGGCTTCACCGATCTGGAGCCATACTCTTCGTACAGTAAAATATGACGTCACAAATCTGGAGCGGCTCCAGATTTCCGCTTTAGTTAGGGCCCGAGGTACTACTGTTATTCTTACCGATGATCCTCTCAACACTGGTGATCTTGAGTTTCTTGTTCTCTCTCGCCAGCATCTCACTGATCTGGTCGTTGGTGAGATGGGTCTTTACTCGTTTCATGACCCATCATTTACTTGTGCGGTGCCGGGTGGCTTCCAATAAGATACCTTGGTGAATCTTGATGTCAGCCTTCTCTCCTTGTGCAATCTTCTACATAAGTGCTGTGGTCTTTGGGTTTTTGTTGATGGAGACCACTACTCCATCAGGTGTCTTGCGCAGTTGGTAGATGCTGTTTCTTCCAATCTTGTTTTCCAACAGAATGATTATCTTGTCTGTTGGTAGCGCCGACAGTTTGGTTTCTCCAACTCTTGTCTGTTTTAGCAGTAATTTATCGGTGACGTCTTCATTTTTTGTGGGCAAGTCTGGTGCCAGCAGCCACGGTAATTCCAGCTCCAGTAGCGTATATCAAAGTTGCTGCAGTTAAAAATCTCGTAGCTGAATCTCAGGTGCAGGCGGGTGGGTCCGGCTCGAGCCGGTTTTCTGCCTGTTGCTCCTGCCCTACGGGCTTGGTAGAATCAGCGGGGAAAGAAGACCCTGTTGAGCTTGACTCTAGTCCGACTTTGTGAAGACACATGAAGGGTGTAGCATAGGTGGGAGCGCAAGCGCACTTGAAATACCACTACTTTTATCGTTTCTTTACTTATTCAGTCTCTCGGTAGAGATTTGTTCGCAGCAGACAAGCATAATCTCCGGCGGGACTATTCTCGTCGGTCGCGAGATCCGCACAGTGGAAGGATGGGGGATCTGCTTGCAAATAGACAGGCAATATCCCCCGCGGTAGCTCTGGCGTGCCTATTCCAGCTGGTCGCGGGGGCCGCCTAAAGTCAGGTGGAGAGTCTGACGATAGTGCACGCTTTACACAGGTCCGGACACTTGTGTTCGACAGATGTGCGTGCCCCCATGGTCCGGGCTCGTACGAGGCCCTCACCTGCGGGACTTGGCTGAACGCCTCTAGGCCGGGTCCCTTGGGTGTCAGGGTCTGGCCATAACTCGCCACCGGCTCGTGGTGGTGAGGTCGCGGTGGATTGACGCTGAGCCGCCAGCGTCTGCAGCCTACCTTGTGCCAGACGTATTGGTTATCCATTCCTCTGGAATACACAAGACTAGGCCGAGAGAGAGGTCATGTCGTTTGGGCGCCACATGATTCTCTGAAGCTCTGCCCAGACATTGTGATGGAATATTGGCCACATTCCAACTCACATACTTTGGTCTGTCAAGACTGCAAGGTGTCAACTACTGTCTGTCGGTTCTCTCCCGTGGATACTCTTCGCTGAGCGTCCCAGGTGGCCGGCGCGTTTACTTTGACAAAATTAGAGTGTTCAAAGCAGACATCGGCTGCCTGAATAATGGTACATGGAATTATGGAATAAGACCTCGGTTTTATTTTGTTGATTTTCGAAACTGGAGGTAATGATTAACAGAGACTAACAGGGGCATTCGTATTGCAAAGTTAGAGGTGAAATTCTGGGATCGCCGCAAGACAAACTACTGCGAAAGCATTTGTCAAGAATGTTTTCATTAATCAAGAACGGAAGTCAGAAGCACGAAGACGATCAGGTACCGTCGTAATCCAGCCCATAAACGTTGCCGAATAGCATCCCTAGTGGCAAAGTCAAGCGAAACGGAATATTCCTGGGCTAGCAAATTCATTTCATATAAAGTCCCAATCACTTGCAAGGTGCCACTACATGCTTGGTCCAGACACTTGTTCTACGGCTCTCAGCTGAGGGATATAGCTGAATGCCTCTAAGTCAATATCCGCCGGATGTGAAGACCTGGCCGTTATTCTCCCTCTGCCGAATGGAAGTAAGATGCTGAGCAGGCAGCATCTGCAGGCTATCTCGTGAGCGTTACCAAAGATGGAAAAAAGCCTCCCAGGGGCATGCAATGGAAGATTGCTCGGCTAGCAAATCAATTAGGAGGAAAGTCCGTATCTAAAGCTCATTGGGTGAGCTTTATCAAAGGTGGAAAATCATCTCAATGGCACGAAATGGAATATTGCTAGGCTAGCGAATCCATTACGTGGAAGTCCGAAGCGAAAGCTGCATACATTTTCCTCCTGGTCTTTGGAGGAGCTGCCTGTGGTGAACGGGAGGCCCTATATACGAAAGTAAGGCTAAGAAGCTATGTGCAGGACGTGACGATTCCTTGGGTGAGCCCAGGAGCAGAGCGCTATGTGTCGGCTCTGCAATTATGGAAGCCTCCTTGGATGGAGGGGAATGCCCATTGTCTGCCCCTGCCTTCTCTTGAGGGTCGAACGGGATGTCTTCCGCTGTTCTAACTTGAGCAGCTGGGATGTTGATAACATCACAACAGTGAGAGTCGAATGTCCCTCTAAACACCCGGGAAGCTTAACCTGGTCAACAAATGCCCGCAGAAGTCGGATGTGTTGGCCTAAAGGCGCAAATAAACAGACACAACGCAACAACGTTCGAGTGAGAGTGTAATGTCCTTCGACAAACCAGGGAAGTTTAACCCGGTCAACAAATGCCCGCAGAAATCGGATGTGTCGGCTTAAATTCGCAAATAAGCAGGTATAAAGCAGAAGCGTCCGAGTGAGAATGGAATATCCTTCAAAACACCCGGGAAGTTTAACCCAGTCAACAAACGCCCGCAGAAGTCGGATGTGTCAGCCTATAGGTGCAAGTAAACAGGCACAACGCAATTACGTCTAGAAAATAAAACAAAAAACTCTAGATGAACGCAGAAGAAGAAGAAGAAGAAGAAGAAGAAGAAGAAGAAGAAGAAGAAGAAGAAGAAGAAGAAGAAGAAGAAGAAGAAGAAGAAGAAGAAGAAGAAGAAGAAGAAGAAGAAGAAGAAGAAGAAGAAGAAGAAGAAGAAGAAGAAGAAGAAGAAGAAGAAGAAGAAGAAGAAGAAGAAGAAGAAGAAGAAGAAGAAGAAGAAGAAGAAGAAGAGGAAGAAGTATCATGCCTCCCCCCTCTAGTGTGTTATTGCGGTTATTTGGTGTATGAGCTTGGATTATGATAGACCATTTGCTGTTGTCCTTTGTTATCATGCCCTCACCCCCCCCCCCCCCTCTCAACTTTTTTCCGCCTGTCACTGCAGCCTGACAGCATCGTTGATTCCACCATGTTTTAATTATTCTTTGCGAACTGAAGATCTTATAAAATGTATTGTGAGCTGTATATCTATTGTAAAAAGTAATAAGTTATATGGAAATGTCGTTATTTAATACGAATACAGACGGAACTCAGCACAAACGAGCATACAGCCAGACACGCGTATAAAACCGACCGTGTCTGTAGCATTTTTTTTTTTTTTTGTAAAGCAGCTATGGGATCTCCTTCAAGTTCTGATTCATTCTCTTGTTGGCCGGTGTCGCTGCTCACTGAAAGACCGACTCCAGTTTCCAATGTTTAAGACAAGAGCTAAAAAAAAAAAGAGATTTTGTTTTTGTATGATTATATCAGAAGAGTTCTTTTTTTTTTTTTTTTTGTTATTGTATCTTAAAGTGGAATCCAGAAGAATGAAGGGCTGAGATCCGAGCGAAAGTTGGACGGGTCAGGAGTGAGACCGAACATGTTCATTCTTTATATTTGAAACCCTGTCACTGAAAACTGAACAAGGGCTGTCGTGTTCAGGTCACATAATATTCAAGTCATACAGGGAGTTGTCACCGTGAAAGACTCTAGTGGTGTACACCGTGACAGGGGTGATAAGCAGTGAAAGGAAGATGCACGGGAGACAACTTGTTGACTTTGAAATATGAAAAGACTTCTCGGAGGTACTAATTTCTTTCAGATTTAATACTCGTCAACTGGAGAGATAGAAAATGGGCAGTGACGTGTGGTTTACTTTTTATTTAGTTTTTACCCCTCGCTGAAGAGTCGCCGAGCTTCTCATTCAAAGAAGATTGCTTCACATGAGGGAGGAAATGTCTTCGAAAACTAATTGTAAAGGATCCGATCAGCAAGTGTAGGGACTTTGGGGATCACAATATTATCAGTTGAGATCGTCGCTTTTGTTAACGGTCAAGAAATATTGTCAGTGGAGATAATCTTTGCCCAGAATGACCGATTATTATAATTTCCATGGCTGCGTCTAAATAGTTTACGTTATCCGTGACCATACTCCTCAATGGTCAATAAAACAAAAATGAGGAAACTCTACTGAACTGAGTCTTTGAGGCACATAAGAATGCCGGTTGATGAACAAGGAATATATTTCTGTTTAACACTCCCATCACTTACCATGGATGTCCCATATTTGGATAGGTTTCAACTGATACTTTGGTTTAAATAACACAAATTATAGCAAGTGATATGGGGGATTTAGAAGTTACTATCTGTTGCTTTCTACCTGCTTTCTACCTGCTTTCTGTTAGCGCCGAACGTTGGGCGGCGCTTAACAAACCCGACACCCCACATTGTGCCAACGGCTTCGGGCGGAATAGCGCAATTGGGAGGGTACAAGCCTTACCCTGGTGCGAGGAAATGCAACCTAAAGACAAAATGTCATGGCAGGGCAGACCAGGCCCTAAGCCTTGGTTGGCGGCTGGTCTAGGATCGAAGCTCCGACAGGCGGACAGTTAGAGCATTGCTTTGCTGATCCGGCAGCTTCTGCAGCTTGTCTTGTTCCAGATGTAGAGGTGTTACCTTTCCTCTGGAGTGAACTAGGCAGGCCGAGAGAGGGATCATGCTGCATGGGCAACACGTGATCTCTATATTTTAGCCCAGGCTTTGTGCTATGGAGAGGCAATAACTCCATCCCTGGTCTTAACTGGTCTCGGAATCAAAGCGAGAGGCAACTGTTACAGGTTATAAGTCCCTCTCAATTGGCGTAGACATGGGGCGCCACGCGCTGCCTATGACGGTGGGAGAACCTACAGGTGTATCTGATCAGCTTCCGCCCGCCTCAAGCTGGGCAGCCCCCGGCCAATTGCGTGCTGATCCGCCACAGCCTGCCTGCTTCAATGGGTGCTTGGGGCTAGGACAAAATCTGTATCGCAGGCTGTAAAACCAATGCACCAGGTACAAATAAAAAAAAAAATTACAAACCTCAGGCTACGGCTTGCATCCTGGAACGTGAGAACCATGTGTCCAGGATTTTCCACTGACTTGACCAATGTTGACGATGTGAGAAAAGCGGCTGTGATTGATGCCGAACTCAGTCGTCTTAACATTGATATTGCTGGCCTGCAGTGGACTCGCCTCGCCGAGGAAGGGTCACTGAAGGAAAACAATTACACCCTTTTTTTTTGGAAGAGTAGAGGGCAGGCAGAAAAAAGGCAACACGATGTGGGCTTTGCAGTGAAGAATTCGCTGCTGGGAATGATTGAAATTCCAGCAGGAGGAAATGAAAGACTATTATCCCTGCGCTTGGCAACCTCTTGTGGTTTTGCCACCATTATTACTGCATATGCACAGACACTCGATTCCTCTGATAATGTGAAGGATTCGTTCTATGAGGAGTTAGACTCCGTGATCAAGGCAGTTCCATAATCTGACTACATTTATATGCTCGGTGATTTCAATGCTCGTGTGGGCAAGGACTCAAGTTCATGGCCAGTGTGCCTTGGAAAATACAACATCGGTCGCATGAATGAAAATGGGCAAAGGCTGCTGGAACATTGCACTAGTAATGACCTATGTATTACAAACTCCTTTTTTAAAACAAAAGAGATGCATACGATCAAATGGAAACATCCAAGATCCGGTCATTGGCACCAGCTGGACTTCATCATCACACGGAGACAACATCTGAACCATATATCATTGACTCGTAGTTACCACAGTGCTTACTGTGATACGTGTCATTCTTTGGTTGTTGCAAGGGTTAGACTGAGACCAAAGAGAATCTGCACAGCTAAACACAAATATAGCCCCAGGATTAATATTATTAACACTCATGATCCTGAATAGTGCTTTTAGTTTCAACAGCAACATGAAGACGCTTTCACTGATACACCAGAAAATTGTACAGTAAATGAAAAGTGGAGTCAACTTAAGGAAAATCTTTATAAAACTGCCGTAGGGGTTTACGGCACTGTGGATCATAAGAGGCAGGACTGGTTTGCGGCAAACAGCGAGACTCCTTGATTGATAAGAAGAAGATAGCTCTCTTAAGAAACAAGGAAAGACCAACGCGTAACACTCTGAGTGAGCTAAGGCAAGCTAGGGAGGATGTGCAAAAGGCTGCGAGGCAGTGTGCAAATGATTATTGGATCAAGTTATGTGAGTCCATTCAAATCGCAAGTGATAAGGGAAACATAAGAAGCATGTATGAAGGAATAAAGAAAGCCTGTGGTCCAGTGATCAAAAGAAGTGCACCATTTAAAACCTTGACTGGAGAAATTATAGCTGATAAGTAAACAGCAGATGGACAGATGGGTAGAGCACTATTTGGAGCTTTACTCAAGTGAGACCAAACTAGCGGATGATGCCCTCAACGCCATAGAGACTCTACCAACTCTTGACCCATAACTTCCCACCATAACAGAAGTTTGTGCTATAAATGAACTCGCATCTGACAAGGCTCCAGGTAAGGACGGGATTCCAATAGATGTTATCAGGAGTGGGCAAGACACACTCACTCTACAGATCCACCAGCTAATAAAGCTATGCTGGCGAGAAGGACAAGTCCCACAGGATTTCAAAGATTCAGGCATCATAACACTGTACAAGAACAAGGGTGATCGGAGCGACTGCAACAACTATAGGGGTATCTCACTTCTGTGTATGGTTGGAAAAGTATTTGCCAGAATTTTTCTGCGCAGACTTCAAGTCCTAGGAGATCAAGTCTACCCCGAATCACAGTGTGGCTTTCGACAGAACCGGTCTACCATTGATATGATATTCTCATTGCGACAAATGCAAGAAAAATGCCGTGAACAGAATCAACCACTGTTTATTGCCTTCATTGACCTCACAAAGGCATTTGATTTGGTCAGTCGTGAGAATCTGTTCAAGGCACTAAAGAAGATTGGCTGCCCACCAACTCTTCTGTCCATTGTGGAATCGTTCCACACAGGCATGAAGGGTATAATCAAGTTTGATGGTGCAACTTCTGAAGAGTTTGAAATCAAGAGTGGAGTTAAGCAAGGTTGTGTACTAGCTCCCACCCTCTTTGGAATATACTTTTCACTTCTACTGAAATATGCCTTTCGTGATTAGGATGGTGGTATATACATTCACTCACGTTCAGATGGCGGCCTCTACAATGCTCAGAGATTGAAGGCCAAGACCAAAATTAGGAGGGTACTGATCAGAGAGTTGCTTTTTGCAGATGATGCTGCTGTTACGACCCACTCTGAGGAAGAATTACAATTGTCTACTATCTGTATTCTCCAATGCTTGTTCTGAATTTGGTTTAACAATTAGCAAAAAGAAGACACAGATTATGTCACGAGGTGCACATGGGGTACCATCAATCTTTATTGACGACGCCGAATTAGAGATGGTAGACCATTTTACATATCTAGGATCAGTGGTAAATAGCAAATTATCCCTAGATCAGGAAATCAACATCTGGATTGGTAAAGCAGCAACAACAATGAACAGGTTAAGAAAAAGAGTCTGGGAGAACAGGAAGCTTACTGCCAAAACAAAAGTCCTTGTCTATCAAGCCTGTGTCCTTAGTACTCTTCTTTATGGCAGTGAAACCTGGACAACTTACTCACACCAAGAGAAACGTTTAAACAGCTTTCATATGCGGTGTCTGCGAAGAATTCTTGGTATTAAGTGGCAAGACAAAATCACAAATACTGAAGTATTGGAAAGATCAGATTGTGTGAAGGTTTATTCCATGCTCAGTCTTCGTAGACTTAGATGGATAGGACATCTTAGGAGGATGGATGATGGTAGAATACCAAAGGACATCTTTTTTGGTGAATTACAGATGGGTAAGAGATCTCAGGGTCGGCCTCTACTACGATACAAAGATGTGTGTAAGCGGGACATGATTGATACAGGCATTGATAATGCACATTGGGAGCAAGTCGCCGCTGAACGTGTTGCATGGAGGGCAAACATCAGAAATGGAATAAAGACGAAGGAGAAAATTATTGCAGATAAGTCACACACCGAGCGTGTGAGACGTAAGATGGTGCATGATGGTGGAAATGACCACGTGTTCACGTACACACACTGTGAACGGTCATTTACAGCGCGAATTGACCTTTTCAGTCACATTCGCTACCGCCATAGGTAAAAGTTATGATGCCTTTTTAAAGCAGAAACTATCGTCTGTCAAGACGGCAAGGTGCCAATGATCTGTTGCTTTTATAGGAAGTTATTCTCAAGATCTTCTTCGTCACACAACATTACACACACCCACACACTAACACACACATGATCTCTCTCTCTCTCTCTCTCTCTCTCTCTCTCTCTCTCTCTCTCTCTCTCTCTCCTCTCCCCCCCCCCCCCCCAAGAAGAAAAAAAAAAGAAACAACATTGCATGTCCTGTGGTAGACGTTGCGACCGATCCCATATTTAATTTCTAGACAATTATAAGCTCCGTAGTTTATCATTGTTTTTTTTTTTTAACGAGAAGTCAACGCTTAAGTGCAACTAACACATAACCACATATGCGTGTGATCAAGGTGGTGCAGTTCATGCATTCTAACACATAACCACATATGCGTGTGATCATGGTGGTGCAGTTCATGCATTCTAACACATAACCACATATGCGTGTGATCATGGTGGCGCAGTTCATGCATTCTAACACATAACCACATATGCGTGTGATCATGATGGTGCAGTTCGTGCATTCTAACACATAACCACATATGCGTGTGATCATGGTGGCGCAGTTCATGCATTCTAACACATAACCACATATGCGTGTGATCATGATGGCGCAGTTCATGCATTCTAACACATAACCACATATGCGTATGATCATGGTGGCGCAGTTCATGCATTCTAACACATAACCACATATGCGTGTGATCATGGTGGCGCAGTTCATGCATTCTAACACATAACCACATATGCGTGTGATCAAGGTGGTGCAGTTCATGCATTCTAACACATAACCACATATGCGTGTGATCATGGTGGTGCAGTTCATGCATTCTAACACATAACCACATATGCGTGTGATCATGGTGGTGCAGTTCATGCATTCTAACACATAACCACATATGCGTGTGATCATGATGGTGCAGTTCGTGCATTCTAACACATAACCACATATGCGTGTGATCATGGTGGCGCAGTTCATGCATTCTAACACATAACCACATATGCGTGTGATCATGATGGCGCAGTTCATGCATTCTAACACATAACCACATATGCGTATGATCATGGTGGCGCAGTTCGTGCATTCTAACACATAACCACATATGCGTGTGATCATGATGGCGCAGTTCATGCATTCTAACACATATCCACATATGCGTGTGATCAAGGTGGCGCAGTTCATGCATTCTAACACATATCCACATATGCGTGTGATCATGATGGCGCAGTTCATGCATTCTAACACATAACCACATATGCGTGTGATCATGGTGGCGCAGTTCGTGCATTCTAACACATAACCACATATGCGTGTGATCATGGTGGCGCAGTTCGTGCATTCTAACACATAACCACATATGCGTGTGATCATGATGGCGCAGTTCGTGCATTCTAACACATAACCACATATGCGTGTGAACATGATGGCGCAGTTCGTGCATTCTAACACATAACCACATATGCGTGTGATCATGGTGGCGCAGTTCGTGCATTCTAACACATAACCACATATGCGTGTGATCATGATGGCGCAATTCGTGCATTCTAACACATAACCACATACGCGTATGATCATGATGGCGCAGTTCGTGCATTCTAACACATAACCACATATGAGTGTGATCATGATGGTGCAGTTCGTGCATTTTAACACATAACCACATATGCGTGTGATCATGATGGCGCAGTTCGTTCATTCTAACACATAACCACATATGCGTGTGATTATGGTTGCGCAGTTCGTGCATTCTAACACATAACCACATTTGCGTGTGATCATGATGGCGCAGTTCGTGCATTCTAACACATAACCACATATGCGTGTGATCATGATGGCGCAGTTCGTGCATTCTAACACATAACCACATATGCGTGTGATCATGGTGGTGCAGTTCGTGCATTCTTAGTAAGTCCACCACTGCTTGTAGCCTTCACAATCTTCTGCATTACAGAAGACACTGTTCGTCCTTTACTACTATAATTTCGGATTGTCTGTTGTCTTCCTCTTCTACCTTTGAATTGCGATGTAGTATACCCTGGCCAGTAACAATTCTCTACAATCAATTCTAGTGTGTGACATGGCCAGTTTGTGAGGTTTCTGTCATGGCAAGCGTGTTTAATACCAGATGTCCTGTTAGCTGTCAGTCGACGGTGCATATGGTTTTCAGAATGCTTAACTAAAATTACTCTAGAGAAATGCTGTAATAATAAAAGACAGTACACGATACACACTTCAACACACGCACAATAGTGTAGACCAGGGTTGGGCAAACTACGGCATGCGGCCCTCTACGGCTTTTGGAAATAAATTTTTTTTCTTCGTTTTAAAGTTATTTTGTTGAATTTTACAGAATTTCTTGTACCGTTATGATCTAATTTTCTATTTTTGTAAACAGTCCCTGACCTTAGTAACGTAATGCTAAAATGCGACTTTATCGATTTCAATACAGAGAAATATTTATCGACATGTAAAAATTTAATACGGATGATTTTATGAAAAACATATATTTCTCCAGTCAATAAACTGATTTATTTTGCAAGAAAATATTAAATTTAAAAGTTTTTTTTTTTTTAAAGTTTTGTTTTGCAGTTATAACTCATTTCCACATTTACAATGTTCAAATTAATTTATTTGTTGAAGTAGTGTTGTTATATTTCTAAAATTTATTCTGAGTTTCCTCCTTGTTTTCCGAATATTTTATTTTCACATACAGCCGGAAGTAGGTTTTGTTTCATTTCCTTTTTAAAGTTTTGTAAAATTCTAACTGTTATAATTTTATTAAAACAATGAGTGTCACTAAATAAACGTAAGATGAATGCCGTGTTTTTAATGATGAATGGACAACTAAGTCTGTTTTATAAAACTTAGTAGCAAATCAGTTTGCATGTTGTGTCATGCGTCATTGACTGTCTTCAAGGAGTACAATTTAAAAGGACATTATCAAACAAAACATTCCGATTTCGGATACAATTTAACAATCGAAGAGAGGGAAAGGAAATGCCTGGAGTTGGTGAAAAATTTGGAGAAGCAGCAAACTGTTTTCACTAAACAGTCTTCAATTCAAGATGCTGCAACAGAAGCTAGGCTTGTGCTGTCACACAAAATTGTAAAACAGAACAAGCCATTTTCTGATGGCGAGTTCATCAAGGAATGTTTGCTAGATGCAACAAACATTATGTGTCCAGAACAAAAGCACAAATTTAACAACATTACTTTATCAAGAAGAACTGTGGTCAGAGGTTGGCAAGATAAATGACAATTTGATGCATAAGCTTCAAGATGCAAGTAAACAATGTGGGTGATACTCTCTTGCATTGGATCTGAGTACAGATGTACATGATACTGCCCAATTTTCGATATTTATACGTGGAATAAACACTTCTTTCAAACTCACTGAAGAGTTACTGAGTGTTGAGTCACTCTAAGACACAACCACAGGCCATGATATATTTAAGGCCGTTACTGACTGTATTGAAAGAACTGGGTTGGTTTGGAATAAGAAGGCATGTGTTACACCTGACGGAGCTCGTTCTTTGACTGGAACAAATGTAGGTCTGATAAAGTTGATAAGTGATAAGATTAAAGCAGAATATCCTGGCCACACATTATTACCACTTCACTGAGTGATCCATCAAGAAAGTCTGTGTAAAACTGTTTTGAATATGAAGCTTGTTATTGACCCAGTTGACAATGTCATCAACCTCATCTGATCGAGAGGTCTTAATCACAGATAGTTTAAGGCATTGTGTGACAATTTGGAAACTGAACATTCTGATGTGCTGTACCACACCAGTGTTGGATGGCTGAGTTTGGGCAAGGTGTTGAGGAGAGTGTGGGATCTCAGAGAATAAATAGTGATACTCCTAGTATTGAATGTGACTTTAATACTAACATTGTCAATAAAGAGTGGAAGGTAGACTTTATGTTTGCCATTGAAATTATGGAAACGTTAAATGAACTAAATGTCAAAGTTCAGGGCATTTGTGTGTTTGCACATGAATTGTATGTACATGTAAAATCATTTCAGGCATAACTCTCACTATTCTCGAGACAAGCAAGTGAAAAACAGGTTTTGTCACTTTTTTTTTTATTGTTGCGTATCCCTTATGGGACGTTGCAGTCAACACCAACATTTTTCAGCTGCTGTTGATGTACTAGGTAAGTGTTACGTTCAGTAGTTTGCCATTGCTTTCTGAACGACCGGCTCCTATACCAGCACGTTATAACCCAACGCGACACGGTTTGGGTTTGTCACTTACCTTGACTGAAAAAGAAACCATTTCTTTTGAAATGACTGAAAAGTACAAAGCCCAATTAGATGCATTGACTGAAGAATTTGGAAGGATATTCCAAGATTTCAAGAACTTAGAGCCACAGTTCTATATTCTCAGTTCCCCTTTTAGTGCAGAAGCTGATACAGCCACAGAGGACACACAGTTGGAGCTGCTTGACTTACAAGCAGATCATGACCTGAAAGAGAAATTCAAGTCAGATGGTTTGCTGGATTTCTATGGATCTTTATCATAAGAATCAATTCCGAACTTCCCCTCTGCTGTGTGTCCACCGTGACGAGGTAGAGGGGCTTGAGCGTCCCAATGACCCCAAGAGCCATGCCGACGGTAGCACAGCTACTGGTAGGGCCACCCATGTCGGACAGGTCAAGGGAGAGGGACCAGATGAAGAGACACACAAACCTGCTGCCTTGTAGGTAGACTGGGGACAGTCAAAGGCTAGGGAAAACACCCCGAACAAATGCTTGTCGAAATCGGATGTACTGAGCCACAGGCTTGACAAAGCAGTGCAACGTAAAACTTGCTGCCTTGTAGGTAGACTGGGGACATTCAAAGGCTAGGGAAAGCATCCCGAATAAATGCTTGTCGAAATCGGATGTACTGAGCCACAGGCTTGACAAAGCAGTGCAACGTAACTTAATTCATGATGTCACAAATCAAAATTAATCGTTATGGTGCTAATCCCGCGAAGTCCCATCAGGCGGCGATAGTGCCGGGCCCCCTGCCTCGAGGGGGTCCACCCATGACTACTGGTGGTCACCTTCCCCTGTGCTGTGGAGTTAAGGCACAGAGGAGTAGGTTAAGAGCTATTGACCAAATACCCCGGACACTCAACATACTACAGTGGAATGCCGAAGGAGTTTACAAGAAGAAAGAGTCCCTAACACAGCGTCTTCATAAAGATAAAATAGATGTGGCATGCATTCAAGAGACACACCTCAATGCCAATCGCAAATTCTCAGTCAGAGGATATCAGGCCACACGTTTCGACCGCGAAGGACACAAAGGAGGAGTTCTAATACTTACACGAAATACAATACCTTGCAGCGAAGTATCTGTGATCTCTGACAACCAAACGGAAATTATAGGTGTTGATATAATGATAAAGGACGTGAAAATAAGAATCTACAATCTGTATAGCCCAGCAGATAAGGACCTTACACTCTCAAACATGAAAATAACTGACACAAACTGTATTATTGTCGGAGACTTTAATAGCCGTTCAGAAAGATGGGGATACCCAGATACTGACAAAAGAGGAGATGAATTGGAGGACTGGGAAATAGACTCAAATCTCCATCTACTCAACAAAGCGGATGACACACCGAGCTTCTACTCCAGAAGATGGCTTACCACTTCTACTCCAGACTTAGCTTTCTGCACAGGAGACATCCTCCACAAAATCGATCGCCATGTGCTGGATCAATTAGCAGGTAGTGACCACAGACCAATCAAGCTTGTAATGAATATGGAGTATGTTCCACAGGAGCAAAAGCCCTTGCCCCGCTGGAATTATAAACGAGCAGATTGGGACAGATTTGCCATACTAACAGACAAATATTGTGAAAAAAATAAATACACGATATGGCAACATAAAGCAAATGGTGGAAAGTCTAAACAGAGCGATAATACAGGCAGCCACTGAGTCCATTCCTAGAGGAGCGAGGAAAAATTACAAACCATACTGGACTGAAGAACTACAAAGTTTGGAGGACAAAGTTGAAGATGCCAGGAAGACAGCAGAGAGAGAACAAACAATTGAAGCGAACATCTCTCTCAAAGCCATCTCAGCAAAATTTAAAAGAACAGTAAATCAAACAACAAGAGATTGTTGGAGGGAAAAAACAGAAAACCTGAATTTTGACAGGGATGGAAACAAACTATGGAAACTAGTGAAAGCCATGAACAATGAAGGACCTAGAAACAAACAAATAACAATTAAACAAGGAAATGCCTTGCTTACAGGAAAAAAAGGCTGCAAATGCACTAATGGAACACTATGCAAATGCAAACCACATTGATATTACAACCGAACAGAAGAAAGCAATCAAAGACAAACAGATACATCATAGAAATACAGAGACAGCAGCAGAATATATGATGGCAAATCTAACAATGGAAGAAATGGAACAGGCAATGAATACCCTAAAAAAGAAGAAATCACCAGGAAAGGATGGAATCACAAATGAAATGCTAATAGGACTAGGCACCAAGGCAAAGAAGAAACTACTAGCAGTCCTAAATAACAGCTGGAAGAGAGGAATCGTCCCACAGGCATGGAAGGAAGCTATACTAATACCAGTCCCAAAGAAAGGAAAAGACCTGGAAGAACCAAATGGCTATCGACCTATCAGTCTACTTAGCTGTGTAGGAAAATTAATGGAACGCATTATCAATGGCAGGCTAACATGGCATCTGGAAGAAAACAAACTCTTAACACCACACAAAGCAGGATTCAGAAAGTACAGATCCACTGAAGATCAAATAACCCATATAGCTCAGGAAATAGAGGATGCCTTCCAAGAGAAAAAGCACACACTAGCAGTCTGGATAGATTTAGAAAAAGCATTTGATAAAGTATGGAAGGAAGGACTGAAAGTAAAACTGCAAAACATGCATGTTTGTGGAAAATGTATAAATGGATCAGCCACTACCTTGAGAACAGAACTGCCAGGACAAAAGTACAAGGTCAAACCAGCAAAATGATGCTGTTGGAGCAAGGTGTCCCTCAAGGAGGAGTTCTTTCACCAACATTATTCCTAGCATATATAAACGACATCACAGAAAATTTTCCAGCCAGAGTACACACATCCTCCTTTGCAGATGACCTAGCCATATGGACATCTGAAGAATATATTAGTACAGCTAACAGCAGAATACAGCAAGCCCTATTAGCGCTAGAGGACTGGTCAAAATCATGGCTAGTGAAGATAAGTGAGGAGAAAACAACATGCACAGTGTTCTCCCTCTCAACTAAAACTCAGCAACCTAAGCTGGTATTGAATGGAAAAATATTGCGCCATGAAGAAAATCCAAACTATCTAGGAGTCACCTTTGATCGTAGCCTGACATGGAAAACACAGGTTGAGAAAAATCGAACAAGAGCAAGGCAAAGAATGGCAATCATGAAAAAGTTTGCTGGTACAACGTGGGGAGCAGATGAGAAAGTTCTCAAGAAGTTATATACTGGACGGGTGAGGCCAGTACTGGAATATGGCATTGCAGCTTGGGCAACAGCAGCTAAGTCAAACTTTAACAAAATAAGTAGAGTCCAAAATCAAGGAATGCGAATCATAACTGGAAGCCTGAAGACAACGCCTATTAATGAATTAGAAAAGATCACTTGGTTACAACCAATGCAGGATAGAAGAGATAGTAGAGCCCAGCAACAAGCTGAAAAATTTAGAAGATTGACAGACCACCCTATGTATAAAAGGTTTAGTGGTTTTGGAAAGGGAAGACTGAAGCGTAGCAACTTTGTAGAAACTGCAAAACGAAAGATTAGGGCAGATCCCATACTTAACATATCAGCAGTCAAACCCATTTACCCCCTCTGCTGTGTGTCCACCGTGACGAGGTAGAGGGGCTTGTGCGTCCCAATGACCCCAAGAGCTATGCCGACAGTAGCACAGCTACTGGTAGGGCCACCCATGTCGGACAGGTCAAGGGAGAGGGACCAGACGAAGAGACACACAAACCTGCTGCCTTGTAGGTAGACTGGGGACAGTCAAAGGCTAGGGAAAGCATCCCGAATAAATGCTTGTCGAAATCGGATGTACTGAGCCACAGGCTTGACAAAGCAGTGCAACGTAAAACCTGCTGCCTTGTAGGTAGACTGGGGACAGTCAAAGGCTAGGGAAAGCATCCCGAATAAATGCTTGTCGAAATCGGATGTACTGAGCCACAGGCTTGACAAAGCAGTGCAACGTAAAACCTGCTGCCTTGTAGGTAGACTGGGGACAGTCAAAGGCTAGGGAAAGCATCCCGAATAAATGCTTGTCGAAATCGGATGTACTGAGCCACAGGCTTGACAAAGCAGTGCAACGTAACTTAATTCATGATGTCACAAATCAAAATTAATCGTTATGGTGCTAATCCCGTGAAGTCCCATCAGGCGGTGATAGTGCCGGGCCCCCTGCCTCGAGGGGGTCCACCCATGACTACTGGTGGTCACCTTCCCCTGTGCTGTGGAGTCAAGGCACAGAGGAGTAGGTTAAGAGCTATTGACCAAATACCCCGGACACTCAACATACTACAGTGGAATGCCGAAGGAGTTTACAAGAAGAAAGACTCCCTAACACAGCGTCTTCATAAAGATAGAATAGATGTGGCATGCATTCAAGAGACACACCTCAACGCCAATCACAAATTCTCAGTCAGAGGATATCAGGCCACACGTTTCGACCGTGATGGACACAAAGGAGGAGTTCTAATACTTACACGAAATACAATACCTTGCAGCGAAGTATCTGTGATCTCTGACAACCAAACGGAAATTATAGGTGTTGATATAATGATAAAGGACGTGAAAATAAGAATCTACAATCTGTATAGCCCAGCAGATAAGGACCTTACACTCTCAAACATGAAAATAACTGACACAAACTGCATTATTGTCGGAGACTTTAATAGCCGTTCAGAAAGATGGGGATACCCAGATACTGACAAAAGAGGAGAAGAATTGGAGGACTGGGAAATAGACTCAAATCTCCATCTACTCAACAAAGCGGATGACACACCGAGCTTCTACTCCAGAAGATGGCTTACCACTTCTACTCCAGACTTAGCTTTCTGCACAGGAGACATCCTCCACAAAATTGATCGCCATGTGCTGGACCAATTAGCAGGTAGTGACCACAGACCAATCAAGCTTGTAATGAATATGGAGTATGTTCCACAGGAGCAAAAGCCCTTGCCCCGCTGGAATTACAAACGAGCAGATTGGGACAGATTTGCCATACTAACAGACAAATATTGTGAAAACATAAATACACGATATGGCAACATAAAGCAAATGGTGGAAAGTCTAAACAGAGCGATAATACAGGCAGCCACGGAGTCCATTCCAAGAGGAGCGAGGAAAAATTACAAACCATACTGGACTGAAGAACTACAAAGTTTGGAGGACAAAGTTGAAGATGCCAGGAAGACAGCAGAGAGAGAACAAACAATTGAAGCGAACATCTCTCTCAAAGCCATCTCAGCAAAATATAAAAGAACAGTAAATCAAACAACAAGAGATTGTTGGAGGGAAAAAACAGAAAACCTGAATTTTGACAGGGATGGAAACAAACTATGGAAACTAGTGAAAGCCATGAACAATGAAGGACCTAGCAACAAACAAATAACAATTAAACAAGGAAATGCCTTGCTTACAGGAAAAAAGGCTGCAAATGCACTAATGGAACACTATGCAAATGCAAACCACATTGATATTACAACCGAACAGAAGAAAGCAATCAAAGATAAACAGATACATCATACAAATACAGAGACAGCAGCAGAATATATGATGGCAAATCTAACAATGGAAGAAATGGAACAGGCAATGAATACCCTAAAAAAGAAGAAATCACCAGGAAAGGATGGAATCACAAATGAAATGCTAATAGGACTAGGCACTAAGGCAAAAAAGAAACTACTAGCAGTCCTAAATTACAGCTGGAAGAGGGGAATAGTCCCACAGGCATGGAAAGAAGCTATACTAATACCAATCCCAAAGAAAGGAAAAGACCTGGAAGAACCAAATGGCTATCGACCTATCAGTCTACTTAGCTGCGTAGGAAAATTAATGGAACGCATTATCAATGGCAGGCTAACATGGCATCTGGAAGAAAACAAACTCTTAACACCACACCAAGCAGGATTCAGAAAGTACAGATCCACTGAAGATCAAATAACCTATATAGCTCAGGAAATAGAGGATGCCTTCCAAGAGAAAAAGCACACACTAGCAGTCTGGATAGATTTAGAAAAAGCATTTGATAAAGTATGGAAGGAAGGACTGAAAGTAAAACTGCAAAACATGCATGTTTGTGGAAAAATGTATAAATGGATCAGCCACTACCTTGAGAACAGAACTGCCAGGACAAAAGTACAAGGACAAACCAGCAAAATGATGCTGTTGGAGCAAGGTGTCCCCCAAGGAGGAGTTCTTTCACCAACATTATTCCTAGCATATATAAACGACATCACAGAAAATTTTCCAGCCAGAGTACACACATCCTCCTTTGCAGATGACCTAGCCATATGGACATCTGAAGAATATATTAGTACAGCTAACAGCAGAATACAGCAAGCCTTATTAGCACTAGAGGACTGGTCAAAATCATGGCTAGTGAAGATAAGTGAGGAGAAAACAACATGCACAGTGTTCTCCCTCTCAAATAAAACTCAACAACCTAAGCTGGTATTGAATGGAAAAATATTGCGCCATGAAGAAAATCCGAACTACCTCGGAGTCACCTTTGATCGTCGCCTGACATGGAAAACACAGGTTGAGAAAAATCGAACAAGAGCAAGGCAAAGAATGGCAATCATGAAAAAGCTTGCTGGTACAACGTGGGGAGCAGATGAGAAAGTTCTCAAGAAGTTATATACTGGACGGGTGAGGCCAGTACTGGAATATGGCATTGCAGCTTGGGCAACAGCAGCTAAGTCAAACTTTAACAAAATAAGTAGAGTCCAAAATCAAGGAATGCGAATCATAACTGGAAGCCTGAAGACAACGCCTTTTAATGAACTTGAAAAGATCACTTGTTTACAACCAATGCAGGATAGAAGAGATAGCAGAGCCCAGCAACAAGCAGAAAAATTTAGAAGATTGACAGACCACCCTATGTATAAAAGGTTTAGTGGTTTTGGAAAGGGACGACTGAAGCGTAGCAACTTTGTAGAAACTGCAAAACGAAAAATTAGGGCAGATCCCATACTTAACATATCAACAGTCAAACCTATTTACAATGCAGACAAGTTCCCAGCTTGGAGACAGCAGCAACTGCCTGAGATGATAGAAAACATTCCTGGTATTGAGAAAAAGAACACTCAGCATGAAACCGAAAGAAGAGAAATAACCCTAAACTACATAAAAGAACATTACCCAAGCAGCAATTGGACCCATGCATATACAGATGGATCAGCCAAAAATTCGATAGAGAATGGAGGAGGAGGAATTCTCCTAAATTTAAAAAATGGAGTGAAAAAAACACATTCAGTGGCAACTGGAAAGTTTTCAAGTAACTTCAAAGCGGAGGTAGAGGCTCTGAAAACTGCAGCAGAAATGCTCTTGATGGAGGAAAATAAAGAGAAGCAAATAGCTATCTTCACAGATGCAAAGTCAGCTGTCTCAATACTGAAGAGCAATAACAGCACAGAAATAGCTGACCTAAGTGCAGCACTCCATGGTCTATGCCAGAAATCCAAAAAAGTTGTAATACAGTGGATCCCATCACATTGCAGTATACCTGGAAATGAAGAGGCTGACAGACTGGCAAAAGAGGGCGGACGACTACCACAGCCTGACATAGACATAACCTATAACGAGGCAAAGAGGTTGATAAAAAGCACCTATAGAACCAAATGGGAATCAGAGCATCCAGGCCACCAGAAGGATGATGCATATTACAAACTCAACAGAAGAGAACAAGTAGCAATCTTCAGACTCCGCACAGGACATAACAGGCTGAAATACCACTTGTTCAATAAACTAAAGATAGGAGATACCGATGAATGTAATTGTCGAACTGGAAAAATGACAGCAAAACATTTGCTTCAGGATTGCCCAATATATGCAGAACAGAGAAAGATATGTTGGCCCACACCTGCTTCATTTGAGGACAAGCTCTATGGAGATATCAACAAGCTCAAGTTGACCGTAGCTTACTTTAACTACATACAGGTTGACATTTAAAGGTGTATGAAGAAGTATTCAGACTGCCACACTTCATACCACAGGTATGTCGGTTACAAAAGCCTCCCAGAGGCATGAAATGGAATATTGCTGGATAGGAGATCCATGACGTGGAAAGTCCGAACCAAAAGCTCACTGTGTGGGCTTTCAAAAAAGGTGGAAAAAGTGTCCTAGTGGCACGAAATGGAATATTGCTTGGATAGCAAATCCATTATGTGGAAAGTCCGAATCAAAAGCTCACTGTGTGGGCTTTCAAAAAAGGTGGAAAAGTGTCCTAGTGGCACGAAATGGAATATTGCTCGGATAGCAAATCCATTGTGCGGAAAGTCCGAATCGAAAGCTCACTGTGTGGATGTCATCTGCACACTGCATTCTTCTGGTTTCCGGTAGAACAGCCTATGGTGAACGGAAGGCCCAATATACGGAAGTGAGGCTAAGCAGCCATGTGCAGGACGTGACGATTCCTTGGGTGAGCCCAGTACCAGAGCGCTGTGTGTTGGCTCTGCAAGTATGGAAGCCTCCTTGGATGGCGGGGAATGCCCATGGTCTGCCCCTGCCTTCCCTTGAGGGCTGACCAGGATCTCTTAGGCTGTTCTATATGGGCCAGCTAGGATGGGAGATAACACCACAACAGTGAGAGTCAAACGTCCTAAGAAACCCCCGGGAAGGTTAACCCGGTCAACAAATGCCCGCAGAAGTCGGATGTGTCGGCCTAACGGCGCAAGAACGCAGCTCTGCTGTAAACAGGCACAACGCAATCACATCCGAAAAAAAACTCCGGATGAACGAAGAAGAAGAAGAAACCCATTTACAATGCAGACAAGTTCCCAGCTTGGAGACAGCAGCAACTGCCTGAGATGATAGAAAACATTCCTGGTATTTAGAAAAAGAACACTCAGCATGAAACCGAAAGAAGAGAAATAACCCTAAACTATATAAAAGAACATTACCCAAGCAGCAATTGGATCCATGCATATACAGATGGATCAGCCAAAAATTCAGTAGAGAATGGAGGAGGAGGAATTCTCCTAACTTTAAAAATTGGAATGAAAAAAACACATTCAGTGGCAACTGGAAAGTTTTCAAGTAACTTCAAAGCGGAGGTAGAGGCTCTGAAAACTGCAGCAGAAATGCTCTTGATGGAGGAAAATAAAGAGACGCAAATAGCTATCTTTACAGATGCAACGTCAGCTGTCTCAATACTGAAGAGCAATAACAGCACAGAAATAGCTGACCTAAGAGCAGCACTGCATGGTCTATGCCAGAAATCCAAAAAAGTTGTAATACAGTGGATCCCATCACATTGCAGTATACCTGGAAATGAAGAGGCTGACAGACTGGCAAAAGAAGGCGGACGACTACCACAGCCTGACATAGACATAACCTATAATGAGGCAAAGAGGTTGATAAAAAGCACTTATAGAACCAAATGGGAATCAGAGCATCCAGGCCACCAGAAGGATGATGCATATTACAAACTCGACCGAAGAGAACAAGTAGCAATTTTCAGACTCCGCACAGGACATAACAGGCTGAAATACCACTTGTTCAACAAACTAAAGATAGGAGATACATATGAATGTAATTGTGGAACTGGTAATATGACAGCTAAACATTTGCTGCAAGAGTGCCCAATATATGCAGAACAGAGAAAGATATTTTGGCCCACACCTGCTTCATTCGAGGACAAGCTCTATGGAGATATCAACAAGCTCAAGTCGACTGCAGCTTACTTTAACTGTATTCAGGTTGACATTTAAATGTACATGAAGAAGTATTTAGACTGCCACACTTCATACCACAGGCATGTCGGTTACACAGGCCTCCCAGAGGCATGAAATGGAATATTGCTTGGATAGCAAATCCATTACGTGGAAAGTCCGAATCGAAAGCTCACTGTGTGGGCTTCATATATGGTGGAAAAAGTGTCCTAGTGGCACAAAATGGAATATTGCTTGGATAGCAAATCCATTACGTGGAAAGTCCGAATCGAAAGCTCACTGTGTGGATGTCATCTGCAAACTGCATTCTTCTGGCTTCTGGAAGAACAGCCTGTGGTGAACGGAAGGCCCAATATACGGAAGTGAGGCTAAGCAGCCATGTGCAGGACGTGACGATTCCTTGGGTGAGCCCAGTACCAGAGCGCTGTGTGATGGCTCTGCAATTATGGAAGCCTCCTTGGATGGCGGGGAATGCCCATGGTCTGCCCCTGCCTTCCCTTGAGGGCCGACCAAGGATACCTTTGGCTGTTCTATATGGGCCAGCTGAGATGGGAGACAACACCACAACAGTGAGAGTCTAACGTCCTAAGAAACCCCCGGGAAGGTTAACCCGGTCAACAAACGCCCGCAGAAGTCGGATGTGTCGGCCTAACGGCGCAAGAACGCAGCTCTGCTGTAAACAGGCACAACGTAATCACGTCCGAAAAAAAAACTCCGGATGAACGAAGAAGAAGAAGAAGAATTCCGAACTTGAAAAACTTTGAGCTAAACTTTTATCATTCTTTGGTGAATATACATTTGCGAAGAAGCATTTTCTTGCTTGAAGATCAACAGATCTAAGAATTGGTCTTTTTTGTCGGATTGCACCTTGCATGCTGTCATGCGAGTGTATACAAGTAAACTTTCTCCAGATTTCAAGAATATTGTCAAAAATTGCAAGCAGTTACATACATCTCATTTGAAATCAACAATTGTAGTGACAATATAGTCGGTTTGTGTCTAAATTAAACCCATTGATAGATAATTTAAAAAAAAAATATAATACAAACCTGTAAAACAAATTAGTAAAATTTGTTGTCCATATTGTAAAATATAATGTATAAGTGTGTCAGTAAAATAAAATTGCAATAATTAGTTATTTATACTGTTTAATCACCCATAAATAATTCATAATTAATTATTGTGATAGGTTGCTGTAAACAAAGTGGACATATTATATATGCGACCTCCCAATAGCTTTACATTTGTCAACGTGGCCCTACGCACACAAAGTTTGCCCATCCTTGGTCAAGACCGAAATTCCGCTTGGTTTAAGTCTTCTTCTTCTTCTTTCGTTCGCCTGAAACATGTCTACAACTGCAATGTTGTCTCTTGTATGAATCTAACAGTCTTTTTTAGTTCATTCAGCGGTCCATAGAGTTTATCTTCCACTGTTGTCTCTCTAGGCCAGAAGGTTCGCCTGGATATGTTGTAGTTTGGGCAATCCTGGAGTATGTGCTCTGCTGTCTGCGACGCCAAACCACATGTGCACATGGCTGAGTCACCAATCTTGAATTTTGTATCCAAGTGGTTGCGTAATCTATTGTGTCCTGTTCTGAGGCGCAGAAGAATGACCTGTTCTGGTCTGTCCATAACGTGGTAGTCGTCTTGAGTAAGGTTTGGTGGCTTTCTGATTGATTTGATCATTCCTTTCTTTTGGTGGTATGTAATAGGCACATCAGGTTGTTCTTCTGTTGCTCCTTCCTTAGCCAATCGATCAGCTCTGTCGTTTCCGGGGACTCCACAGTGGTTTAAGTCAGTTTGATGCGTTTAATGTAGTTTAGATTTCAAGTTAGTATTACGGTTAGAAACAGAAACTGTACGTTTCTAAAACTTTTAGTTTCGTTGTTTTTGTTTAAAGCCCACTCAACGGTATTTCAGTTCTATATTAATTATTCATTTTTCTCCTACTTGAAACAGTTAATATTATTTTCTAGATTAACAGGTTGACTATATTTGTTGTTTTCGTTTGGAATCTTAGCGCTTGAGCAATCTCGAGAATTTCAGTACAGTACGAAGTAAGAGATTATCGTATAATATCAACAACCACAGATACAAAGTATTCACAGACACGCTTCAATATTGTATGAAAATATTGCAGGAATCTAAACGCGGTAGAAAGTACGTACACATCTGTTATAACAATAGCTAGTTAGGGGACCGACTTTCCCCTGAAATAAGTGTGCACCATTTGTGTAAAGTAACAACGAGAAGCTCTTTCTCAGGCATTGAGGCGTGTGTAATAAATGGAAAAAAGAAGAAGATGAGGACGACGACAACGACGACAACGACGAAGAAGAAGAAGAAGAAGAAGAAGAAGAAGAAGAAGAAGAAGAAGAAGAAGAAGAAGAAGAAGAAGAAGAAGAAGAAGAAGAAGAAGAAGAAGAAGAAGAAGAAGAAGAAGAAAAAAAAGAAGAAGAAGAAGAAGAAGAAGAAGAAGAAGAAGAAGAAGAAGAAGAAGAAGAAGAAGAAGAAGAAGAAGAAGAAGAAGAAGAAGAAGAAGAAATCAAAGATAATTCAGACACTAATAGTTTAATGACAAGTAAGGATACCAAACATAGTAAACTCTCATTGCACAAACGAAGGATGCACGAAGTTAGAAAACTCCACTCGTTAAGTGCATGTTGATAGAAGAGCATACCATTCGCAGACCGTTCACGAACAATCTCTGAGCGCTGACCAGTACCCGTGAATGTATGCCTCGAAATATTTCAGTGACCAGCAGTGATACTCAGCACAAGGACATCTGTATAGAATAGAACAGCGGAATACCTTATACGTTTTAGTTTCGCTTCACACTCAATAACATGAGAACAAACATGTGGAGATTATAATCAGATCAAGTAATGCCATTGATTAAGTAATGAGTTGACATTGATCGCGAAGTTTGACTGTTGCTGAAGTATAGGAATCTCTTGTTGGAAACAGTGATGATTGCTTGTAAACAAAGTAAAGATCTCTGGCCAAGAGAATCAGGTTTGCTCTTGTTAGTCGACGACTGGCACACTGTGTATCTGGGTTAACGGCACCAGCTTTCGGCTGGCTATAAATATGGAACTAAGACTGGGATTTCCTTTGTTGTGATTAGAGCACTGCTATCAGAAAGCTGTCTTCCTTGTCCCTGCCAGAAGGTAAATACCCTAAATCTAAATTGTAGAATAAATCTATCTCCCTGTTTTAGGCGGATGCCGTAGTTTTACGACACTCAGTGGGGCTAGAATATGTTTAGTCATTTGAGATCTAAGAACACTGCAGAATATGCACACAAGTTGCATGGCAAAAGGAAGTGCTCTCTTGGTAAGATTTATTGACCTATATGTTGCTAAGATTGCCTCAACATGTAAGCGTAATTTCATTCTTTGTTTAAATTGTGATGTGTACTGAAAACTTAACGTAACACTCTGTTGCAATGCCGTACTCAGGACAATTTATTACATCGTCTACATCGCTGCACATTTCATACAAACGATCACATCAGAAAACATTCAACTGCACACGGTTTCTTCTGTCACTGTAATTTCGCCCTAAGCCGCATCGGCCTTATGGTAGTAGACTCGTATTTTATACATCGATCAGGCGAAGGTTAGTGGGCTTTAAAGTTCTAAATTATTCGCCTTCGCGCTGCTAATTAGATTCGTGAATGTTGAAAGTTTCCTATAGTATGCCCTCGTGCTGCTGACTAGATTCGTGAATGTTGAAAGTTTCCTATAGTACGACCCCGTACTGCTGACTAGATTCGTGAATGTTGAAAGTTTCCTATAGTATGCCCTCGTGCTGCTGACTAGATTCGTGAATGTTGAAAGTTTCCTATAGTATGCCCTCGTGCTGCTGACTAGATTCGTGAATGTTGAAAGTTTCCTATAGTACGACCCCGTACTGCTGACTAGATTCGTGAATGTTGAAAGTTTCCTATAGTACGACCCCGTACTGCTGACTAGATTCGTGAATGTTGAAAGTTTCCTATAGTATGCCCTCGTGCTGCTGACTAGATTCGTGAATGTTGAAAGTTTCCTATAGTATGCCCTCGTGCTGCTGACTAGATTCGTGAATGTTGAAAGTTTCCTATAGTACGACCCCGTACTGCTGACTAGATTCGTGAATGTTGAAAGTTTCCTATAGTACGACCCCGTACTGCTGACTAGATTCGTGAATGTTGAAAGTTTCCTATAGTATGCCCTCGTGCTGCTGACTAGATTCGTGAATGTTGAAAGTTTCCTATAGTATGCCCTCGTGCTGCTGACTAGATTCATGACTGTTGAAAGTTTCCTATAGTACGTCCTCGTGCTGCTGACTAGATTCATGACTGTTGAAAGTTTCTTATAGTACGCTGCCGTGATGCTGACAAGAATCTTGGCTGTTGGAAGGTCACTATGCCAGCAGAGACCAGATTAACCCGGCAGACCGATTATCTGCAAGGTTCTCTCAATAGTTCAATGTTTCTTTTAGACCGTCTTTTACCTTGCATATGTACACCATGGGAACAAAGTTAACTGTATGTTTGCTACACAAAATAGCAATCACCCCAGCACATTTGGGCAGTTTGTGATTTCCTAGGCAATGTTTACGTTCAGTGGTTTGTCACATCTGCCTGAACTTTGACATTGGGGATGGGAACAAAGGATATAATAAGTAAAAGCAAGTACCATTTTCCAGGCTTGGAGGCCTAATGTTCACATTGCTGGCAGGCAAAGCGGTATAGCCACTGCGCTACCACTGCGCCCAACAGAGAAGTATACGCAATATATGACCTGATTAGATTAGCTATCAACATCTAGCACAGATGTATAGTAAGGAGATATCACACGATATGTCCCACCAGTGAAGGACACAAGAGTGGAGTCCTAGTACTCATTCGCAATTCAGCAACCTGCAGGTGAAATATCTGTGAACACTAACAATCTGCAGAAATCACAGATGTTTATATCATGATAAAGGAAATGGACATAAGAATACACAGCATATACAGCCCAGCATCTACGGATCTAGCTCTATCAACCATGGAAATCAATGATCTTCCATTCCTTGTGGCGTTGGTGATCATGTCTGTCCACAGTCGTCTGTCTGTTGTGCTGCCAATCGTTGTTTAGATTGACGCTCCTCCATTCTCTGATATTAAAGTGTCCAGCATCTTGTCTCTTGGTCTCCCCTTGGCTCTCTGCCCCTCCAGCCTTCCGGTTGTGATGACATATTCCGCTTTTCTCGTCTCATGACATGTCCTAGTCACGTGGACTGTCATCACTTGATGCTAGTAACAAGTTCTCTTTGTGAGTAAATTGCTTTCAGGGTATCTTCGCTGCTTTTTACATCCGTCCACGGCGTTCTCACCATTCTTCTATAAAACCACATCTCCGCAACTTCTATATAATTCCTCATTTGTCTGTTAACTTTCCATGATTCACTTCCGTACATCAGGATTGACTGAATATATCTCTTCAGAACTCTTTTCTTCTCCTCGATTGACAAAGATAAATTGCCCAGAATAATCTTCTTCTTGTGAAATGCTACCTTTGCTGGGGCTATTCTACATTTAACCTCCTTCATACAACTTCCAGTGGCCACATACTTAAATACATTGACTTGTTTCAGACTGGCCCCATGCACCTTGAGGTTACATTTGGGTTTATCATGTTTCTTTGTAAAAATCATTACTTCTGTTTTTGTTGTTGCTGTTAGTTAGACTAAGTCCTTTGTTTTGACTTTTTTGTTGCAATTATAATTTCATTAAATTTCTTGTAATCGTGTTTCATTTTTAGCGACCAAAACCATGTCATCAGCATAACACAGGTTGTTTACATTATGCCCAGCAACCGGTATGTCTGGCATGTCTTGTAAAGATCTCATTACTATTTCGCTGTACAGATTGAACAAATAGGGCGATAGCACATAACCCTGTCTAACACCATGTTTAATGTGTTGAAAAGATCTTAATTGGTTGTTAATTCATATGGCTGTTCTTTGTTTTCAATATATGTTCTTTATTATTTTCAGTTTTTGACCATCAATGTTTTACATTTCCCACATTTCTTTGTGTTCACCTTACAATGAAGCGTAAACATAGATCTCTGTTCATTTCGATCATTCGAAGGGGATCCCCTTTCATTCCACGAGGCAGTTTACACAAGAAACAACATTACAGTACAGACTGTACTTTTCAAGCGGACTAAAGAGGAACAAGAAGCGCCGTGTGGAGTATTGAGTATATGGAACCAGACCCAAATCTAAGACTGACTGGCATTTGATGAGTAATAGTCGTATTTACCTCCCAATAAATTTCTTGTAACGCAGTTTAGGTCGGGAACCTATAGCAAGGAGAAAACCCCGCATCGTGAAGGGGATTCGAATAGATGAGCCCGGGCCAGCAGGCAAGCGTCATTCGCCAAGCCTGTGCAAGACCCCCGTTGTTTTAGAATGTATTTGTGGTCACTGTGTGTTTGTGGTCACTGTGTACGTGTTTTCTGTCTCAAACTGACCCTGTCGACTAATAAATGGAAGTAAGTCAGCATTCCCAGTCAAGAAGGCATACGAGGATTGATTGATGCCAGGCCCACATGTTCACTGACCGAGCGCTACACGGAGGGTTGTAAGAGGGGTGGCACTATGCCGTTCGCCTTGACTGTCCTAGACAAATCGCAGGTACCCACATTAGGAGTATGGGTTGATCCCGTGTTGGCTGGACACAGTTTAATCCTGCCACTGCTGCTGATCCAAATGAGGGCTACTATGTTGGTAGGAGAGTAAATTACCACTATACGACCACGACCTCATGACGGCCAATAAGGGCATTTCAAATTACAGTTGGTAAGTACAATTCTTCTGGTTGTCGGTGGCTGCTTAGGGGGTTCATGACTTCATTAACTGTATTTCATGTTACTATGAAACTAGAACATTATATACAACATTTAGAACAAGACAAATAGCTTTCTTCGGTCAGGTGATGAGAAGACAGGCATTAGAGAACATCGTGATAACTGGAAAGATCGAGGTGAAGAGAGGCAGAGGCAGACCAAGAGAAATGATGCTGAATGGATTGAGACGGTGGCATGAGGGAATATCATCAGCAGAGTTGATCCAGAACACCAAAGACCAAGATCTTTGGAGAACCATAAACGCCTACGCCAGCTGCAGGGCACTTGATGATGATGATGATGAAGATGATGATGATGATGATGATGATGATGATGATGATGATGATGATGATGATGATGATTGCATGTTACACCTCGATGAAAGTGTGAATAAACCACGGTGAGATGTCAGATGTCAGTTGGTAGTTCTTGCTTGCCAGAAGACCCGGGGCTGGGATCACCGTCAGGGTCTATGGAAATAATGATCATTTCCGCACAGCTCCACCTTTAAGAAACTGACAGTCACATCACGTGACTACACTACAATGAATGTGAAGATCCTCCAGGGACACCAGATGGGAGAACAATGCCAGGTCGACATGGAGGCGGTGGATGACCTAAATCTATCCTGTCATTGCCAGCAGCGGGTGAGTTCCACTACGGCATTCAAATGTCGTTAGTGCTATCAACATCCGCATGTAAACTGGGAAGATTTTATGGAAGGAAGAGAATGGACGCAATAAAGCAGTGATCTGAGAAAATAAAAGTCAAATGGAAGAGTGTGAGGGTATGAGAGATCTGGAGATGGGAGGCGAGCTGGATATCGTAAAAGGGAATGAATGATAATGAGGTGCCTTCCAGCAATTTTAACGACCCAGCGTGAAAAGGGCTCGGATTTTAAATAATGTTGGGGCTGAGAGGACATGGAAAATAATACAAGAGATATCACGTGACTCAGTATTGGGGTAGGCTCGGAATGAGACAATGGCCCATACGGCAGCACAGTTCAACTGTTCAGATTTGGTGAACAACCCCAAACACAACTGTGCTGGATGTCGGACTGCTGCTAGTTGACAGTTATCTGTGAGACTGAGGGATGTGACGTGTGTAGAGATTGTTTACTGGTGTCTCTGGATGTGGTGGAAGGGATGAGGTGAGGGGGGAGGGAGAAGAGAGAGAGAGAGAGACAGAGAGAGAGAGAGAGAGAGAGAGAGAGAGAGAGAGAGAGAGAGAGAGAGAGAGATCGTAAAGGTTGTGAGAACAGGCTGGGCGAAACTAGTGGTCTCCCTTGAAAATCTGCGTGAAATTATAGCTTTCAGGAGGTGACAATTTTAACACCCTCGGCAACCGAATCCGCATTCATTGTGGTCGTCTGTTTGACTTGTTTCAAAGGACCACGTCCAGTATTCTTTATGTGAGAGTGTGAAGGGAGGAGCTGTAAAAAATACGACTGAAAGGGGAAGTTGTCGTCCTATTCTTCATGGTCTGATGCCCCTTGAAAGACTGTCTGACAGGCTGACAAGCTTTAGTCTGCACCAAATTGGCCGGAAGGATGAATACACGTCCTCTCATCAGTTCCAAAAGCAACGATGAGTATTTATCTCATATAGTCTAGGACACAACGTCGACCAGACACAAATACACCAGGCAAATATTCTCATCTCTCCTGGTGTTTATCTCAAGACTAAATTTTGTCGTTGATCATAATACTTGGAAAGTTAACATTATATGGAAAGACTATATCATGAGAAAAAACACACTTCCACAGGACAACGATAAAGGTGTTGTTCCGTGCAGGGAAAACAAAGTTAGCCAGTTTAGAAACTCAGTATATTATCAAAACTATTATTTTTAAAACGAACATTTGAATAGTACAGTCTCCCCATAATATACATTTATTCATTCTATAATACACAACACAAATCTTTATTCTAGCCTAACTTTCCATTTTCAAACTCTATTGGCCTTGCTTAATTTCTGCTTTTCTAAAGTTACATTCATTTCAATGGACACGTGAGCTTATCTTAAATAAATTAACTATATAGTATGTACAAATGCTACAAGCTAAAGGGACAACACAACAGTAAGGCCTGCATCGCAGTGTGTTCACTTTGCCGCTTTTAAAGCTATGTAGAAGTGAATTATATGTGTAGTGTATTGGCCTGCTTGAAACTTTAGAAAACCGGAATAAAGAACCATGTCTGCAAGAGCGCCATTTGTTGGAGTATGGCCGATGACGTGTCTCGCAAACCTTGAAATCTGTCACCATCGTCACGTGAAGAGCCGACACGTGAGCCCAACAGATGGCCCACAACTCTCCTAGTGCCCGCAGTTTGGCCTTGGGTTTTAATTAGCCGTATTTCTTCAAGCCTGGTGAATGGTAATCAACAGATGGCAACTGGTCTGTTACGGGCGTTCTCTATCTGGGGCATTCGTACTGTCACAGGGTATCTATCACATGAAGTACACATGAAGGACAAATCTCTCTTTAAAGTTTATTTGATTCAGTCAATATTAATAGCAATATGATACATTTATGTTTGTTTTAAATACATGTTCTCACGCAAGCACGCGCGCACACACACACACACACACACACACACATATAAAGACACACATTTGACAAATAGCTACAGTGCAACCGTGGGAAATACATTCACAGGTATTGGTCGACACAGACAGAGAAGTAGATTGAAGGATGTAGCGAACAGAAACAATTCACTAGACATTTCACTAGACAATTCACATTCATTAGACAACTTTATTCATATTTGGAGCTTGGTGTTAATTAGCAGATATTTTTTCACCAGAATGTTTGCTTAAGTTTTTCTTTCATGTGATTCCATAATATTATGCTTTGATGGCGTCACTGCAGTGTTATTTGCGCTGTTTTTGCGTAGTTGTTTGCTGATGAATACTTGTCGCAGCAAAGTCCTGTGTTTTGGCAACTGTATTTTATATAGCTGTCCTGGACTTCGTGTTTTCCAGTTACCGCAGTTCAACCCATGTGATGTACATGTCTAATTTTTGTTGTTGTTGTTGTTGTTGCATATCCCTTACAATATAAAATGACACAAAGTAGTGCAGCTTTACATAACAGATTTACGACGCGTACAGGACGTTGCGGCGATTAATCGCCGCAACGTCCTGTATGTGTCGTAAATTTGTTATGTAAAGCTGCACTACTTTGTGTCATTTTATATTGTTTACATTTTCACAACTTTACCGCAGTTCCACCCAGTTTTATTCATATTTTTACCATATCCCTTACAGGACGTTGCAGTCAACATCATCAGCATTTTTCAGCTGCTGTTCATGTACTAGGCAAGATTACGCTCAGTAGTTTGCCATTGCTTTCAGAGCGGCCGGCTCAATACCCAGTAAGTTACCAACGCAGCGAGAACCGACACCGATTCTCGCGTAGGCTATGTTACTCAAGAGAATATACGGGATTACAGAGAAAGACGTTAACTCCTGAGCCAGGGAGACTGGCCATGTCTAATTACACCGGACAATATACACAGCGCAGATTTAGGCACACCAGAAAATATACATAACCACAGATTTAGGCACACCAGACAATATACACAACCACAGATTTAGGCACACCAGAAAATATACACAACCACAGATTTAGGCACACCAGACAATATAAACAATGACATATTTAGGCACACCAGAAAATATACACAAGCACAGATTTAGGCACACCAGAAAATATACACAATCACAGATTTAGGCACACCAGACAATATACACAAGCACAGATTTAGGCACACCAGAAAATATACACAACCACAGATTTAGGCACACCAGAAAATATACACAACCACAGATTTAGGCACACCAGAAAATATACATAATGACAGATTTAGGCACACCAGAAAATATACACAAGCACAGATTTAGGCACACCAGACATATAGACAAGCACAGATTTAGTCACACTAGTTTTCACAACTACATCCTGTACTAACGTCAGCGTCCCGTCTAAAGAACAAGTGTTCTTCGATGCACGACCAACTAGACATCCAGAACCAGGTGCCACATTTACTATCTGAACAAAGAATTATAGGATAGAGATAGAATTGGGAGACAGGGCAGTTTCCATGGCCAAGTGTGATGAACCAGGTGCCACATTTACTATCTGAACAAAGAATTATAGGATAGAGATGGAACTGGGAGACAGGGCAGTTTCCGTGGCCAAGTGTGATGAACCAGGTGCCACATTTACTATCTGAGCAAAGAATTATAGGATAGAGATGGAATTGGGAGACAGGGCAGTTTCCGTGGCCAAGTGTGATGAACCAGGTGCCACATTTACTATCTGAACAAAGAATTATAGGATAGAGATAGAATTGGGAGACAGGGCAGTTTCCGTGGCCAAGTGTGATGAACCAGGTGCCACATTTACTATCTGAACAAAGAATTATAGGATAGAGATGGAATTAGGAGACAGGGCAGTCTCCGTGGCCAAGTGTGATGAACCAGGTGCTACATTTACTATCTGAACACAGAATTATAGGACAGAGATAGAATTGGGAGACAGGGCAGTTTCCGTGGCCAAGTGTGATGAACCAGGTGCCACATTTACTATCTGAACAAAGAATTGTAGGATAGAGATAGAATTGGGAGACAGGGCAGTTTCCGTGGCCAAGTTGTCAAGTCGTCTGCCTCGCGCTCCGAAGGTCGTGGATTCGATTCCGGGCTACGATTGTCGGTCCACAAATGCGATTTTCTCGGAGACTCCTGGGAGTCGTCGCTGGAGCTACGGAATTCGTGCTTTATGAGACGCTTTCGGCAGGTCACGCTGCGGAAAGAGATCGGGCCATTTGGTATAACATCCGGTGCAATGAAGTCGATCCTCTCGACTTTTAAGGCTATTTAAAAAAAGAAAATTATGGATGAACTATTCAGAACTGGCGATCATCTGCGCTTAAGTATAAAGTAAGTTCCCAGTGCTTCCCTGACTATATACACATTTTTACAATAAATCATTTCTCATCAATCCCAATGGAGTGATGCCACGTGAAATTCCCTAGTTAGACAAATTCCTCCCATTATGGCTCAAAATTCTCATCTTATATATAAAAGGCAATCTCCGTCTGTATGTCTGTATGTATGTATGTATGTCCTTTATGCGTTCGCGAACGGTCCATCCGATTGAGATGAAATTTTCTACACGCCTTCCTCTCATTCCCGCGCTGTCAACTGTCATAGATTTTTTTTCTTCCTCCTCCTCCTCCCTCCTCCCCCTCCCTAAATACGTACGCAAATAGAAGAGATCAAAGAATCCCTGAACCACAACGCTAGGAAAAGCGAAGAAAATGACGTGACTACACAGAATCATCACACCGCAATGTCAATAACAATTCATCTTTTTATGTGTAAAGAAGTTATCTACAGTCATGTAGAAGGGAAGAACAATCAATGGAAGGACCGAAATCACAGAACCTAGACGAGTATGAATTCGGAATGGCGAACTCCCTCCTCCTCTCTCCTCCTCCTCCCTCTATCTCCTCTCTCCTCCTCCTTCCTCCTCCTCTTCCTCCCCCTCCTCATCCTCCCTCATCCTCCTCCCTCCTCCTCCTCTCTCCTCCTCCTCCCTCTTCCTCCTCTTCCTTCTCCCTCCTTCTCCCTCTTCCTCCTCCATCCTCCTCCCTTCTCCTCCTCCCTCCTCCTCCTCCTCCCTTTCCCTCCTCCCCTCTCATTCTCCCTCCTCCTCCTCCCTCCTACCTCCCCCTCCTCCTCCTCCCTCTTCCTTCTCCTCCTTCTCCGTCCTTCTTCCTCTTCCTCCTCCTCCCTCCTCCTTCTCCCTCTTCCTCCTCCTCCCTCCTCCTCTTCCTCCTCCCTTTCCCTCCTCTCCCTCCTCATTCTCCCTCCTCCTCCCTCTCCCTCCACCTTCTCCCTCTTCCTCCTCTCTCCTCCTCCCTCCTCCTCCTTCCTCCTTCCCCCTCCGCCTTCTCCCTCCTCCTCCTCTCTCCTCCTCCTCATTCCTCCTCCTCCCCCTTCTCATCCCTCCTCCTCCTTCCTCCTTCTCCCTCCACCTCCTTCTCTCTCCTTCTCCTTCCTCCTCCTCCCCCCTCCTCCTTCTCCCTCTTCCTCCTCCATCCTCCTCCTCCTCCCTCCTCCTCCCTTTCCCTCCCCCTCCTCATTCTCCCTCCTCCTCCTCCCTCTCCCTCCACCTTCTCCCTCCTCCTCCCTCCTCCTCCTTCTCCCTCCGCCTCCTCCCTCCTCCTCCTCTCTCCTCCTCCTCATTCCTCCTCCTCCCTCTCCCCATCCCTCCTCCTCCTTCCTCCTTCTCCCTCCACCTCTTCCTCTCTCCTCCTCTCTCCTTCCTCACCTCCTCCTCCCTCCTCCTCCCTTTCCCTCCTCCCTCTCCTCATTCTTCCTCCTCCTCCCTCTCCCTCCTCCTTCTCCCTCTTCCTCCTCTTCCTCCTCCCTCTCCCTCCTCCTTCTCCCTCTTCCTCCTCCCTCCTCCTTCTCCCTCCGCCTCCTCCCTCCTCCTTCTCTCTCCTCAGTCCTCCTCCCCCTCCTCCTCCCTCCTCCTTCTTCCTCCTTCTCCCTCCGCCTCCTCCCTCCTCCTCTCTCCTCCTCCTCCTCCCTCCTCCTCCCTCCTCCTCCCCCCTCCTTCTTCCTCCTTCTCCCTCCGCATCCTCTCTCCTCCTCCTCCCTCCTCCTCCCTCCTCCTGTTCTCTCCTCCTCCCTCCTCCTCTTCCTCCCTCCTCCTCCCTCCTCCTCCCTCCTTCTCCCTCCTCCTCCTCCCTCCTCCTCCTCCTCCCTCTTCCTTCTCCTCTTACCTCCTCCTACCTCCTCCCTCCTCCTCCTACTCCCTTCTCCCTCCTGCTTTTCCTTCCTCCTCCCTCCTCCTCCCTCTTCCTCCTCCTCCTCCTCCCTCTCCCCTCATTCCTCCCTCCTCCTAATCCCTCCTCCTCCCTCCTACTCCTCCCTCCTCCTCCTGTCTCCTCCTCCTTCCTCAGCCGAATATGAATTAAATGATATGCTCCCCACCAGGGACTGGGCGAAGCCGGGCGGGGTCGTCTTTTTTTGGGAACGGGAACGGGAGCAGGGGCCGAATATGAATTAAATAAGACGCTCCATTTACCCAAGTTAATTGTTGGGGGAAGATGTAAAGATCTTTCAAGTGCTCTTTCTAATAATAGACAGACAGACAGACAGACAGACAGACAGACAGACAGTAGATAGTCGGGAACGGGAACGGGAGCTTATATGACTACTTATATGAATTAAATGAAATGCTCCCCACCAGGTGCTGGACGAAGCCGGGCCGGGCCGGGTCAGACAGACAGACAGACAGACAGACAGATAGACAGACAGACAGACAGACAGACAGATAGATAGATAGATAGATAGATAGATAGATAGATAGATAGATAGATAGATAGATAGATAGATAGATAGATAGATAGATAGATAGATAGATAGATAGATAGATAGATAGATAGATAGATAGATAGATAGATAGATAGATAGATAGATCCCCGCCAGGGACTGGGCGAAGCCGGGCCGGGTCAGCTAGTATTTTATATTTCACATCATATCTTTCACGATAGTAGGACGTATCTCACAACATAACATTTTTCTTGATAGTGTAAACTATTTCACTGTAATTGTGATAAAATTGCGAACAGTGTCAACCACCGTGGATCAAATTGACTGACTAGCCTGAATAAAACCTAAGCATATTTAACGCAAAATGATATAACTAAAAAATAACAATGTAAAGAAAATTGCTTTATCAAATTAATATACTCAAATATCTGAGGCAAATCATATCATCGGATAGAAGATGAGTGACAGAGATGAAGGACAGAAAGGCCAAGCCAAAGCTACACGTCAGAAAATGAAATTAATCTGATGCAAACAGTCAGGACCCCACCGTACTATGATACAGAGAGGCGGCCGCACCAGGCGGTACCCTAAAGGGGCGGCATAATCAGCAAAGGAGGGGCGGCATTACAAAGACTTGCATCATTAAGGGGCGGCATTTCGAAGACATGCATCATATTGAGATAATCTACCTCACGGCCCTCACGTGAATGTGCACACTAACATGAATGCTGCCAATACCTTGGTTTGTCAGAATAACTAAGAATGATAACTTGGAAAAAGCCTATCAAAGTAGAACATTATATACCGACAATAAACAGCAGATGTTTGAGAATAGACACACTGGAAAACATCCAGACAACATGAAAGATCAGCAGTACAAGAGGCATGGGAAGACCGAGAGAAATGGTGCCTGATGGTATGGATGGTGGCATTGAGGAATATCATTAGTGGAATTGATCCATCACTCTATGGACCGAAATTTGCTGAGATTCCTACGCCAAATTGCAGGGCAAATGATGACGACGACGACGATGATGATGATGATGCTGAGGATGATGATGATGATGATGATGATAATGATGATGCTGAGGATGATGATGATGATGATGGTGATGATGATTATGATGATGATTGTGAGATGTATACGATCAAAATTTATGACAGATAAGTTTACTGAGTGGTACTTTCACATGCTGGTCATATTGATACACCAACATATATTGACTGGCCCATTTACAATTGAAAATAACACACACACACACATTCGCGCACACACGCACGCACACACACGCACACACACACACACACAGACACACACACAGACACACATACAGACACACACGCACAAATACACACAGACACTCACACACAGACACACACACTCGTGCGCGCGCACGTACGCACACACACGCACGCACACACGCACAGACACACACACATTTGCGCACGCACGCACGTACACACACGCACGCGCACGCACGCGCGCACACACACACAGACACACACAGACACACACACACACACACACACACACAGACACACACTCACGCAGACAGAAGTCCCGAAGCAGAACCCGGCTAGGGCACGGTGATGTGCCAGGGTCGATACATGTTAAAGGGCAGAGAGTTTACGGAGGAGTAGGTAGCCAGTGTTGTCCTTATTTTAGCTGACCACGGACACAGGCCTGGAACTGTGGAACTACCGCGCTCATGACATTGCCAGCACGCTTACTTAGATATAGATTCATTACCCAAAACCACTGCTTGGTGTGATCATGGCCGATCTTCAAATGGGAATACACCTGCTTTCTTTTGCTAGCGTAGTGATTTCGGAGGATTTGCTTATCTGGCTTTCTGCTTATCCATCCATCCATCATGTGCCATGCCGATAAGTGTGGGCGGTCATGTCCTGCCATCTCACTCGATCACCAGAGTCGTGGATGAACTCCGTGTTCTTGTCTCGACCATGCCACGTGGCCAAGCCATCCAGGTATTTACTTCTCGGTCTTCCCCTTGGTCTCTTCCCTTCGATCTTGCCAGTTGTCACCAAGTTCTCCAAGTCAATTCTTCTCATAACATGCCCAACAAAATTTAACTGTCTACGTCTAATGTCTTTAATCAGTTTACGATCTTCATTTGTTTCTTGGAGGACTTGTTCATTGGTTCATTTCCACAGCCATCAGATGTGTTTTTTTTCCAGCTTGACTGCTCATTGTCCACGCTTCACATCCATACAAAAGTACAGGTTCTGTGTAGCACTTCAACACTCTTTTTCTCGTTTCAATTTATATATTTTTATTGGTCAGTATGTTTTCCATCTTGCAAAAGGCTACCCTCGCAATGGCGATTCTCCTTCTAATCTCTTCAAGGCATCTCCCATCAGATGTTATGACTGTTCCGAAATAATTGCACCTATTCACATGCTTAAGAATATGCCCATTTACTCGATATCACATTGTGCTATTTCCTTCTTCCCAGTGACGACCATAATCTGTGTCTTCCTATTATTCAATTCTTCTTCTTCTTCTTCTTCTTCTTCTTCTTCTTCTTCTTCTTCTTCTTCTTCTTCTTCTTCTTCTTCTTCTTCTTCTTCTTCTTCTTCTTCTTCTTCTTCTTCTTCTTCTTCTTCTTCTTCTTCTTCTTCTTCTTCTTCTGGTGGCCAAGCAAGAACACAACCGGGGAAGCCAAAGAAGATTGATAAACCAACACAGAACTGGTGTCGTCAGTTGCTACACGCTTCACGATTTACTGAGGAGAGGGTCCGAGCACTTATGGACTGAATAGTTCGATATGCAATGAGGATGATCTGTCGACTAACTAACTTACTAAGAGGAGGCAATGCTCGACCAGCACAATAATGGACACACAACGTTATAAACTCCTTGGTCATGAAAGTGAAGTAAATGAAGTAAATACCTGCATAGGTTAGGGAAGATGGCGAGAAACTGAGACACTTTTGGGTGGACCGTAGTGAGATCGGCAGTTTGCATCGGTCATTGATGGATGGAGTAATGGCGCACAGTGTTGTCATTTTGACGCTTTTCGCACCAAATTTAGTGTTTTTTCCCCCCAAGTCTTTTAGTGCCAAAAATTTGCATTTAGCGCGGCCGCGCGAATTTGGTGTTTCACAATATATTTTGGTGCTTTTTGGTGCTTTTTTGGGGCAAGTAAAAATTACTTTAAAAATAATTTTGGGAACACTAATAAGCGAGGGAGTCAAACCGTCTTAGTACATTACCGCGCAATATTCACGTAATTTAACTCCCTTTAATACGATTTAGTTGAAGTTTAGTTTAGTTTAGTTCAGTTCAGTCGATGGATCAACATCACGGCACACGGGTGTAACCCATAAGTACTCCGTTCTCCTCCTAACTCAAACCTGAGTCTGGAGAAACTCAGCTCAGTGTACGAACTCCGTAGCACCGGCGAGGATCCTGAAATAATTTAGTTGAAGTGAGTGACTGCAACGCGCAGGCAATATGCAGTGCGTTAAAAGTTTGTTGAAACAAGAATGGACTTGACTTGCAAAGACAAGTTGCACTCGGCAATGACAATGCATCTGTCATGACAGGTGTAAACAATGGAATATATACAAAATTAAAATCCGAAGTTCCTCATATGGTACTAGTTAGGTGTGTATGTCATTTCCTTCAGCTGACAGTGTCACAGGCTGCAGCTGCTTGTCTGCCCAGGAACTTGAGTTCATGATTAGAGAAACATATAACTGGTTTTCTCACTCAAGTCTTCGTCAAACAAAGTACAGGGAGCTTTTTTGCTTCAATAAATGATGGACAACATCCGCTGAAGGTTGTTCAATTAAACCAGACCCGATGGATGTCCATTCAATTTGCCATTGTCAGAATATTGCAGCAGTGGGTCGAGCTCAGAACTCATTTTGAATTGCAAGAGTCAACGAGCGCTGTTATACAGCAGAACTTCTAAATTATATGTTTAGCGACATGAAAAACTATGTGTATCTCATATTTCTGAAGCAAATTCTCAGTCAGAGGATATCAGACCACACGTTTCGACCGCGAAGGACACAAGGGAGGAGTTCTAATACTTACACGAAATACAATACCTTGCAGCGAAGTATCTGTGATCTCTGACAACCAAACAGAAATTATAGGTGTTGATATGTAGGTCGGTGTCTGCTGTGCCATGAGAACGTGTTCGGACCTACAAAATGCACTAGCTCGTTAACTGGAACAACAACAATAGTCTTCACTAATAAACTGGAGAATGCGAAATAATCAACGGAGCTCAGGCGAAATTTCAACACTTTTTAATTCGGTGTTAACAGCATCATAGTATATTATTCTAGTGGCATCGAAGCGCTCCCGTTCCGACCGGGATAACATCTAACCTAAGCATACACTAACAATATCTAGATCTGTCTCATTTACCTTGACGCTCAGCCTATTTCTATTCCCTCTGTTCCTTCAGATCCTCGCTGTTATGTTCATCCGAGATTCGTCTAGTTTTCTGCCCATCGTTCTTAGATCCATGGCGTTTTCCCAACCAATGCTTCCACTTGTTATCCACTTGAAGTCCACTGTCCAATTACACCCAAACATCCAATTGCCACACCAATTTGCTTCCACAATCGAAATACACAACCGCTCACTTAGATGGCTCCACAGCGTATCCTTTGGTTGTCACGTTCGCGTTTGTGTGACGTATCTTCGTATCTCTTGGTTTTGGTGCACTGTCCACTTCGCTGTACACTTCGGGATTTTCCTTCTATCCTCTCTGTATTGTGTGCTTCGGCAATAGCTATGTGGCATTATGCCCCCTCACATTAAATGATGTAATCATTTATAATCATTTATACACACACACACACACACACACATATATATATATATATATATATATATATATATATATATATATATATATATATATATATACCTCGTGATTATTAAATGCCCAATAGCAGTGCCGACATCATGAGTCATATCTAGTGCTGAGTACGACGTTATGGCCCCTATTAATTATCTAAAAAAATAAAAATATTATGGGCACGCCCTCCTGTTCACAAACACGGTGAACGTCGTGTAGCTGGCCCATGGGATGGCCGGTCTAACTAAATATACAATTAGTCCCTAACTTGCCCAAATGAACAAGTGTCCTCACTCTAGGTCACAACCCGGAGTTGGGGACGAGGGTAATAATAGGTACTAAGTAGTCAGTACCAGTTGACGCTCAATATTGTCGCTGGCTTATATATCCATTGAGTGTTTCTTGCATCAAATATATTTAAGTGAGGTGGACGCCATTGCTGTTTACAGTGCTAACTTTAGAGATTTTCTCTATTACCATCGAGTGTAACTCGTTGTAGTGGCTCATCCTGCGTGGCGTAGCTTTTTAATGAATATCTTAGAACCCATTGATAATTATAAAATTCAAATTATAATAGTTATTAAATACGTAACAATTAATTAGCGAATTTAACTATTCTAATATAATAACTAAACTAATATAACAGAGTTAACTATTGTACTAATTACTTATCTATATATACAAATTTAAACATAATATAATGTTAATATACTAACTCTATCATGCCAATGTTGGTTCACTGTGCAATCAGTGTCATTCTAATTAATTTAACCACACAAATTGTCACTAAGTACAATACTTAGTCCATAAATTTGCATTCTCGAGGAATATCGTAATCGATCGGATCCTCATATCCGCAAAATAAAAAGTTCCGTCGTCCCAGCAACTGACGCATGGACACGAAAAACAAAAGTTCCGTCATCTCAACACTTGACGAAAAGTAAAAGTTCCGTTATTCCAGCAATCGAGTATGCGGGAATTAATACCAACACAGAACTGGCGTCGTTAGCCGCTACACGCTGCGGGATTTGCTGAGGAGGGGATCCGAGCACTTATGGACTGAATGGTTCGATGTGCAATGAGGATGATCTGTCGACTAACTAACTAACTAACTAACTAATAGTTCCAATATGTCACAACACAAGTCACTTCATCACTTCATGATGTCTCTGTAAAGAATGAAAAATCAACATATGTATCTATCTGACTACACTACGTAAAAAATTAACGTACTTTAACTTGTTGGTTGCCATGTACATTGCTATTTAATTAGGCGCATCTGTAATAAACAATATATCTTCTAAACACTTCATGAACGTATACAGATCAAAATTACAACAAAAATGAATCAACTGTGAAACAGGCCTGTCTATTTATAATCGACTAAGAAGATCTGCTACATTGTTATCTTTTCCAGGAGTATGACAGCTATCGAATTCATAATCCTGCAAGAGAAAAGAGCATAGATGAATTCTGGAATTCTTAGGATGACCAGATTTAAATATCTGTAGAGGTTTGTTATCCGAAAGAACCAGAAATTGTCTACCCAGTAGATATCTCGAGAATTTCTCAATACTCTCAATTAATGCTAAAGCCTCAAGCTCAGGGATAGCATAATTTCTCTGTGTATCTGATAACTTTTTACTGAAGTAAAGAATAGGTTGTAACTTTCCCTCATGTAATTGAAGTAAAACTGCTGAAATTGCATGAAAACTCGCATCCGTTTGTAACACGAAATCCTTTGAAATATCAGGCAACTTCAGAATATGAGAGGTACTAAACAGAGTTTTTATCTGTTGTAATAGTTTGTCATGATCATCTGTCCAAACTATTTTTTGTAGGCTGACCTTTCTTTAGGAGTTCAGAAAATGTTGCCGTCATGTCAGCAAAGTTAGGAATAAACTTTTGATAGTAATTAATCAGACCTAACAGACTTCTTAATTCCTTTTTTGTCGTTGGGGGTTTGATATTGAGAATTTTTGTAACCACCAGTGGATCTGTTTTTCTAAACCCATCAGAAATTCTATGACCAAAAAATTGTATTTCAGTAAACCTTATCTCAATTTTGCTTGGTTTAACTTTAAGACCGTGTTATTTTATCCTCTGAAATACTTGTTTGAGAATTTTGACATGTGTGTCAATGTCTGTAGTATGAATACAGATGTCATCCATATACGTAGCAGCGTTAGAAATCCCATGGAGTAATCTCCTCATCATGCGCATAAATGTGCTTGGCGCATTCTGTAAACTGAATGGAAGATATGCCCATTCATACAGACCTAATGGAGTACTGAAAGCTGTGATTTGCATAGAATCTTCATTCATAGGGATTTGCCAATATCCCTTGGTGAGATCAATTTTTGAAAAGAGTTACGAAACAAATACATGAGCCTCGATATCGGACTGACTTATCTGGACAACGACCTTGGAACGTTAAAGGACTTTTGAGATTTGGAACATGGAATGTACGGACACTATATCGAGCTGGAGCGGCCGAAGAACTAACCCTGGAGCTGGTTGAATATCAAATGGATATAACAGCAATTCAAGAAATAAGGTGGCCAGGAGAGGGTACTTTAGAGCAAAATGGAATGATTATAATATATGGAGGAAACACCCAAAATAAACATGAATTAGGAACAGGATTTGTCATCAAAAAGGAGTTATGGGGGAACGTTTTAAACTTTAAAGCTTTTAATGACAGGATTAGTAAATAACGAATAAAAGGTAAATGGAAAAATATAACGATGATTAATGTACATGCACCTACTGAAGAGAAAGAAGATGATATTAAAGAAGACTTTTATAATGATCTGGAAGATGTCATAGAAGAAACCCCCAAACAGGACATCCTGATTGTGCTGGGAGACTTCAGTGCAAAAATAGGTAGAGAGCAAACTAATAAAAAAGTGGCTGGTATGGAAAACCTACATACAACTTCAAATGATAATGGATGGAGAGTCATCAACCTGGCAGAAGCCAAAGGACTGCAGATTATCAGTACCAGACTACAAAGAAAGGATATACACAAACAAACTTGGAAATCATGTGACAAGAGAACCTATAATCAAATAGATCACATTTTAATTAACAACAGAAATGCATCAAACATACAGCAAGTCAGAAGTTATAGAGGAGCTGAGTGCCACAGTGACCACTTCCTCGTTGGAGCAAAATTTAAAATAAAACTTAAGAGAGCTTTCTATACTAAATTACACAGATTACACCCAACATATAACAGAGAAAAACTACAAGACATTACAGTCAAAGAGAAATTTACAGATGAAATAAAATGTAAACTTGAAACTTTGCAAAACCCTTCGGAGGAAAGCGTTGACCAAACTTGGTTGAACATCAAGAATACAATTCAATCTACCGCAGAAGAATGTCTCGGTGTGTTAACCACGCATAGGAGGAACAGATGGTTCAATCAAAAATGTGAAGAAGCAGTCATTAGGAAGAAGAATGCCAGACATGTATGGTTAAATGACATCAATAACATCCAAAAGGAAGAGCATTATAGAAATGAATGTAAAGAGGCTACAAAAATAGTCAGACAGCAGAAGCGAGAATATATGAGTAATATAATCAAAGATATGGAAACTAATCATCAGAAAAATGAATCCAGAAAATTTTTTAAAGAACTGAAGTCAATGAAACGAGGACACCAACAAAACACATATGGTTTAAAAGACAAAAATGGGAATATGATAACTACCAATGAGGAAATGTGCAACACATGGAAAGAATATTTTATTGAATTACTAAATTGTGAAGTTCCAAGTAACATTTTCCCACAGGAAGAGGTTCTAACATGCGAACCATAAATTGAAGAACCTACATTTGAAGAAATCCTATATGTAATCACACGACTTAAAAACAATAAGGCAACTGGGACTGATGGAATTGCTGCTGAATTTATAAAGGCAGGTGGCCATGCATTACATCTAAAGCTATACGAACTAATAATAAAAATCTGGAGGACAGAAGAATTACCCCATGACTGGAAAGAGTCATTATTGATACCCATCTTTAAGAAAGGAGGCAAGTTCCAATGTGGAAATTATAGAGGAATATCACTACTGTCCACAAGCTATAAGATACTATCCGCAGTATTACTAAATAGACTAAAACCATATTCAGAAGACATATTAGGTGACTACCAGGCAGGTTTTAGACAAAACAGATCAACAATAGATCTTACGACAAATAGCCGAGAAACATTGGGAATATAAAAGAGATCTCCATAACATTTTTGTGGATTTTAAAAAGGCTTATGATAGTGTCCATAGGAATAGTCTATGGAATGCTATGCAGGAATTTGGAATACCAAGGAAGTTAATCAACATGACCAGACTATGCATGGAAGATACTTATAATATAGTAACATATAAAGGCAGGAAATCAGACCCTTTCCAAATAACATCTGGCTTGAAACAGGGTGATGCACTATCGCCGCTACTCTTCAATCTGGCTCTAAAGAAAGTTGTAAGGAAGATAAAGGAGGAATGTGATATTGGAGGAACATCCAAGCTGCTTGGTTATGCAGATGATATAGATATTATAGGACAAAGTGAACAAAAGTCATTGGAAATATTGACTCACTTAAAGGAAAAAGCCCAACAGATGGGGCTGGTTATCAACCAAGATAAGACAGAATATATGGTAATTTCAAGAGACGGAATGGCTAAAAACTCTGGCCACATACAAATAGATAATATGACCATTAAAAAAACGGAAACATACAAATACCTGGGTACAATCTTCAACTGCTCCAACATCATAAGGGAAGAAATACAAACTAGAATCAACTCTGGAAATAAGATATACTATGCACTACAACATCTACTAAAATCAAAGGCGCTATCTCGTAACACCAAAATCACAATATACAAAACACTGATCAGACCAGTTGTGCTGTATGGCTCTGAAACCTGGAGTACAACGAAAGGAGACGAAGCCTTGTTACAAACCTTTGAGAACAAAATTTTAAGCCGCATCTTTGGACCCATTAGGGATACACAAAGTGGAGAGTGGAAAAGAAGAAGTAACAAAGACATTTATGATCTGTTTAAGTCTCCGCTAATCCCTGGTATCATGAAGGCTAATAGACTACAATGGCTGGGGCATATAGAAAGAATGGAAGGTAATAGGGAAACAAAACTCGCTTACACTCAGGAAATAAATGACCGTAGACCCCGAGGTAGACCAAGAAGACGGTGGAGAGATAATACATGTACAGACCTACAAACACTTGGAATCAACGACTGGCAAGAGAAGGTCCACCAGAGAGACGAATGGAGACGGATTGTATTTGCAGCTCAATGGCTCGGAAAGCTGAAGAAGAAGAAGAAGTTTCGAGTTTGCCATGCGCTCGGTCAACTCATCAATATTTGGCATTGGTTCTGCATCCAGTAGAGTTAATGCGTTTACTTTTCTATAATCAACACATAGACGCAATGAACCATCTTTATTCTTCACAATTACTACCGGAGAATAGTAGTTTGAAATGGATTTTCTAATAATCCCACTTTGATCTAGCTCCGATATCTCTGCTGTAACTTTCTCTAAATAATGTATCGGAATAGGATATGGTTTCACTTTGACTGGAATATCCGAGAGTAAAGTGCTTTTATGTTTGATAAGCGATGTCTGTTCTGGCTTATCAGAAAAGATTGTGCTAAACTCTTTTATTGCTGCAATAAGTTTCTCTTTGTCTTGTGTTGACAGATTTTGACTTATTTGTATGGACTGTCAACCGTTGTCACTATTGACTGTTGGGGTTGGCATTTGTTGTTTAACAGCGTCTTCTTGTTGCTCGTTAATGACCCAACATATTGCTGTTATTCTATATGGTATTTGTTGTGTCACCTGTGATGTGTCACTGTCGCGTGGAATATATGGTTTCAACATATTTATGTGAAAAACTTTGTTTTTCTTTGACATTAATACGATAGTCAACATCACTGACTTTTTAAATCACTTTAAATGGACCTTGCCATGAAGTAACTAAGCAGTCACGAGGGTCAGGAAGTAACAACCAGACTTCGTCTTCTTATTTCAAGACTAATGTCTTGGCGTTTCTATTGGCGTACTGTCTGTACTTTTCTCCAGCCGTTTCGAGTGCTGATTTTGCAATCTGGCAAGCCGTGATGATTTTGTCTCTCTATTGAGTAACCATTTCGTAGGTTTATCTTTTCGGGTGGTCGTATGTCTTATTTGTAAGCATATCATTGTATAACAACAATGGACCACGAGGATTTGCTCCGTAGACCAGCTCGATTGAAAAAAAAACCTGTACTAGATTGTGGTACCTCACGGTACGCAAATAGTATTGCCGGCAATAAAATATCCTAATCTTTAGGTCTCTCAGCTGCTACTTTCGCTAGGGTTCGTTTAAGGACTCCGTTGTAATTTTCGTTGACACCATTTATCATCGGGTGCCAAGGAGAACTAAAGACTTGTGGAATACGCAGTATTTTCACTGCCTCTTGGGAAGCTGCAGATATGAATTGACTACCTCTATCAGACAGTATGCATCTTGGGAATCCTATTCTGCTGAAAATTAGTAATAATGAATCTAGGATGGATCTGCTTGTGATGTACTTGAGTGGAATAGCTTCTGGCCAACGAGTACAAAGATCAATCATGGTCAAGATGAATCTATTACCTCGATCAGTAATTGTATTCAGTTTACCCACAATATCCACAGCAATCTTCTGAAATGGTCGAGATGCTAGATCAGTTTTCTGAACGTGAGCTTTGGGATGTTTGCCTTTTTGTGTGGTCCTTTGGCACAATGTACATGAACGAACATGTGTGGTAATATCTTGGATATAACCAGGCCAATAAAATTGTGTTAACAATCTGTTAGTGGTTTTGGCAAATACCCATATGACCCGCAAATGGTGAGTCGCGTGCCAGTTTTAGTGCCTCGCTACGATATTTATTAGGTAGCACTGTTTGTAAGCAAAGTGTTGAACCTTTATTGTACTGGACACAATATTATTGTCTAAAACAAATTTCCAATTACCATGTTTAGCCTCTTTAGACGGTTCATGTAAGTTTTTAAAACAAGTTTGTTAAGTCGGATCCTGTTTTTGTTCATTAGGTAAGTCAGCTGTCAGTATGATATTATTCTGAGTATTGTCATTGTCTGTCTGGGATAATTGATCTTTTTGTCTTCGCTCTTGAGCTCTTGTGACCGCATTCGTTTGAGTGTGGTCAATCTCCCATTGAATTGCCTTTTCGTGAGTGTACTCATTAGCATTGGGTATATTCCGAATAAGTAACCCAACACACGGATTAGGCAATACTACAGCATTTACTGTGCCTTCAAAGAATGGAGATTGTCTTGTAATTGTGGCAATTTTATATCTCTCAATTGTGCCACCAAATGTTCTGCAGGCAACAGTTTTGCCTGTATAATCTTCTGTTTTTTATCAACCTTTGGTCAACTCCAATAATTGAACCTCCTGAATCACGAATACAGGTAGTGGATTCCCCATTCACCCATGCCTGGTGAACTCTGAGTTTGCCATTCTGAATATTAACAGCATTGGCTTCATGAATGGTTTCTAAACATTCGTCAATAGGAATGTCTTACTCAGTCTTCTCAGTTTTGTCGTCATAATGTTGTATGATAGCTGCACGTGTCTCTTCTAAGTCATCAGAATCACTGTTGGAAAACACATATGCGGTACTTGCTTCTTTCCAAGTATTTCTCATCGCACAAGACCTACTGGTATGCCCGTACGTCCGACAAGAAAAAACATTTAACACTCCTCTTATAGGAGTCATACTTACTTATTTTCTTTGCCGTAATATCTCTTAAATAAGCTGCGTAACCTAGATGTTGATCACACTTTTCCAGATGCCCGTGTGATAGTTTGCAGTGTTGGCATCGAGTGAGGTGTCCCTTTCTTGGTTTGTCGCCCTCTTTATTGGAGTACTGTTATGGACCACCTCTATTCTTATTTGCAAATTTCTTAAACTTACCATTGCCTTTCTGGAATCTGGCGCTCGCTCCTATGACAAGCTCTGGTTGTGCACAGTTAGCAAATATGTAACGATGTGCATTATAAAATGATTCACCCAGTGATTCCATCTCACTAAGTGACTTACACTTATTCTCAACCAGAAATACAGACATAGCTTCTGGAACTGCCGATAGAAGTTTGTCTCTTAGCATCAGGTCACGAATTTGATCGAAATCAGACCCAATGTCCGCTGCATTTAACCATTTGTCAAAGCAAGAAGACGTTTCAGAAACAAAGTCAAGGAATGTTCTGGTTATACTTAGGAGTAAGTGTCTTAAATTTTGTACGTCACCCACATTCATCCTAACGAAAATGTGCAAGAACACGATCTCTCATATATTTGTAGTTGGTACGAAAATTCTCAGGTATTAACTCAATCACCTTCAAAGGTTTCAACGCGAGAAGTCGATGAAACAAAATAGGTAAGTCCTCTTCCGGAATCTTATATAATTTTGCTAACACCTCGAAGTTAGTAATCCAGGAACTTACTGAATCACCTTGTTGGAAATTACGAATCAGACCTTGATACTTCTCCATGGGATCATTATGTTTTGCTTGTATTCTTTCGCGTTCTATCTCCGCTTCACGATCTAATTCTAATGTCTTGACTTTTACATTACTTTCCAGTTCCTTGTCCTTAAGAATTGCCTCGGGCTCAAGATTTTCTTTCTCAAATGTCAGTTGTTTCTCCTTCATCTCCTTTTCTGTGGCTATTCTCTCCCGTTCTAGCGCTAATTCATTTTCGTTTGCCGCCATTTTCTCTCGTTCTATAGCGAATTCATTTTGCTTAATTGCCATTTCCTTTTCTTTCAACTCTTTCTGAAATGCAAGCTCCTTATCCTTATTTTCTTTTTCAAGAGCTAATCTCTCTTGTCTTTCTTCCCTTTCACAAGCTGCTTGAAGTTGTTTCTCTTCCTTTTGTTGCATCTGGAATTCATTTAACTCTTGTTTTGCCCATGTCCTAAGGTCTGAGCCGGTCAAACCAGACTTCTCACCCATGTCCATGAAGTCTTGAAATGTCGACATGTTGTCCTAATTTATTTATCACTACTCTAGCTGAAATAAGATAGAGGAGTGTAAAAAATGCAAAGGAATCGACGATCTGCAAGTACGCCCAAAACGGAGTAGACAATATATCTAATGTTGAACAAACTGTCAACTTCAAACTCAACAATAATGTATACTTGACTAACAACAGAAATTCAGCAATCTTAACGCGATAGAAATGTCCTAAGTGTTACTATATGTAAACAACAGAAAATAATATTAAAAATATATTCAGTATAAAGAATATAATAACACTAGACAGTTAACAAAGAGAGAAAACGATTGACGAGTAACGTAAATACATATTCGCACTCATAAAAGACAATACTACTGACTATCAATTTTTCAGGTAAACCTCACAGAACACTACTGCACTACTGTAATGCCACTACAATTAAGTACTGACAACATGTGAGACCGATACAAATAATTTCGTACCGACCTGACGATTGCAAGTACACAACGTCTTCTTAAGTTAGTAAGATGATCTTAACTAATCCTAAGGAGAGCAACCACCCAACCACCCGCTGTTAATTTAGTGCGAATTTAGTCATCGCTAACTACTTAATATATTGTACGCCTGCACCCAATTAAGAACAATGAACGTAACGATCAACAAGTTAAATCTATACTGGCCTTATGTTCTGGTGTTGGCGTGCTCCGTAGACAAATAACAGCGTTGAATTAAGTACGTGGTATCTGCCTATTAGATACCAGGAGTGGATCGTTGATTGGAATTTGAAAATGAGTAATGCTGTTCCTGTATGTGCTGGTGTTGCAGAGGTAGTGGTATGAGCAGTTATTCTACAATTGTGACACCCGAGGCACAGAGCCTATCATCGACCCGGTCGTTAACTTAATTGATGGCGGTGTCACTTATTTCAACGCGTAGATTAATCGTTGACTTTGCGCTGCCTCAGGCTGTATGTAGTGACAAGTGTAATATTCTGTCCTGTTGTCTGTTGTGAGGTACGTATCCAATGTCCAATAGTGTCCAGTGTGACGTGTTGATTATGAAAATTCCGACATTCTATGTAGACAAACAACTCGTGTGCGTTGATTACAGGTGAGTGAGGCGTCAGTCGAATATCTTGAAGTGGCACTGTGATAAACGAAATGCAACTTCAACGTCTCCACCAGCCAGCGACAATGTCCCAGTGATGACTTTGATTACTAGAATGACGTTAATAAATGTTTCACTACTCACTTGTAATAGCGCCGCAATGTGTACGACGTAAGATTCATGAGCATGTTCACTATCCAGCAAATGGCATCATCAATCATAAATGTCACGTGGCCAGTTAACAATATTCTCTGTAGCACTTCCGACAACGTTAGTGTGCATTCTGTCTGTCCACAAATAGTTATTAGTGAGTATAATGTGTGTTTGGTACTGAGCAACAGAGCAAAGGAACAGATGAAACGTTCCTGTTGAAGACAACGCTTTCCTTGTGACGACACCACGAACTACGTCGTCTTTCGTGTGTAATAATTCCTATCTTCTGTGTACGGAGACTACACTGTATGTGTAAGGACACGACAATGTTCTTCCTACCTTGCGTTATATTTATTTGTGCAGGCCAGAATAAAATACGAAATATTCCTTGAATAACTTTCAATCTGCACGATGTTTTCAAAATTGCACTGTTTGTTCTCTAGTGCAGCGCTATGGTTTCCGGTACGTGTTGAACGGTGCGTGCAACTGGATCTCGGTGCGCAGTTTCTTTTATGAAGTGTAAACTTTCTTGCCGTGCAGACCTTAACGCAATTTTCTTTGTGGCTATTGGTGTATCGTTCAGGTTTGTTTCTGATGCGCAAATCAATCTTGAAATCACTTGTGGTTAGTGGCGGGAGCAATGTTGACTAATATATTCGGCCCGTGATGAGTCCCCATGTTGCTATAATGTAGGTCCGTGTCTGCTGTGCCATGAGAACGTGTTCGGACCTACAAAATGCACTAGCTCGTTAACTGGAACAACAACAATAGTCTTCACTAATGAACTGGAGAAAACGAAATAATCAACGGAGCTCAGGCGAAATTTCAACACCTTTTAATTCGGTGTTAACAGCATCATAGTATATTATTCTAGTGGCCTCGTAGCGCTCCCGTTCCGACCGGGATAACATCTAACCTAAGCATACACTAACAATATTTAGATCTGTCTCATTCACCTTCACGCTCAGCCTATTTCTATTTCTATTCTATAGGGTGGCTGAGTGGTCTCGAGGTATGGTGTCCGCCTCGAGTGCTGGAGGTCCCGGGTTCAGGCCCCGGTGAGGACCAGGAATTATTTAAAAAATCCACCGGGACTTCCAGTAATTTCCCCTGGTCTCTGGGTAGTGAGAACGGACGCCCGTGTGTATTGTTGCGCACGTAAAAAAATCCCTTGGCAGTTGGAAATCGAAAAAGAGAAACCTAACGGCGCTGCCCGGGCAAAATTTCGAGTTAAAAATATACCCAAAGTATTTCAGGATCCTCGCCGATGCAACGGAGTTCGTGCATTGAGCTGAGTTTCTCCAAACTCAGGTTTAAGTTAGGAGGAAAACGGAGCACTTATGGGTTAAACCGTGTGCCGTGATGTTGATCCAACGACTAAAACTAAACTAAAACTAAACTATTTCTATTCCCTCTGTTCCTTCAGATCATTGCTGTTATGATCATCCAAGATTCGTCTAGTTTTTTGCCCATCGTAATTAGATCCATTGCGTTTTCCCAACCAATGCTTCCACTTGTTATCCACTTGAAGTCCACTGTCCAATTACATCCAAACATCCAATTGCCACACCAATTTGCTTCCACAAACGAAATACACAACCGCTCACTTAGATGGCTCCACAGCGTATCCTTTGGTTGTCACGTTAGCGTTGGTGTGACGTATCTTCGTATCTCTTGGTTTTGGTGCACTGTCCACTTCGCTGTACACTTCGGGATTTTCCTTCTATCCTCTCTGTATCGTGTGCTTCGGCAATAGCTATGTGGCAGATATAATGATAAAGAACGTGAAAATAAGAATGTACAATCTGTATAGAACGGCAGTTAAGTAGCTTACACTCTCAAACATGAAAATAACTGACACAAATTGCATTATTGTCGGAGACTTTAATAGCCGTTCAGAAAGATGGGGGATACCCAGATACTGATAAAAGAGGAGATGAAGTGGAGGACTGGGAAATAGACTCAAATCTCCATCTACTCAACAAAGCGGATGACACACCGAGCTTCTACTCCAGAAGATGGATTACCACTTCTACTCCAGACTTAGCTTTCTGCACAGGAGACATCCTCCACAAAATTGATCGCCATGTGCTTGACCAATTAGCAGGTAGTGACCACAGACCAATCAAGCTTGTAATGAATATGGAGTAGGTTCCACGGGAGCAAAAGCCTTTGCCCCACTGGAATTACAAACGAGCAGATTGGGACAGATTTGCCATACTAACAGACAAAGATTGTGAAAACATAAATACACGATATGGCAACATGAAGCAAATGGTGGAAAGTCTAAGCAGAACAATAATACAGGCGGCCACTGAGTCCATTCCAAGAGGAGCGAGGAAAAATTACAAACCATACTGGACTGAAGAACTACAAATTTTGGAGGACAAAGTTGAAGATGCCAGGAAGACAGCAGAGAGAGAGAACAAACAACTAAAGAGAACATCTCTCTCAAAGCCATCTCAGCAAAATATAAAAGACCAGTAAATCAAACAACAAGAGATTGTTGGAGGGAAAAACAGAAAACCTGAATTTTGACAGGGATGGAAACAAACTATGGAAACTAGTGAAAGCCATGAACAATGAAGGACCGAGAAACAAACAAACAATAATTAAACAAGGACATGCCTTGCTTACAGGAAAAAAGGCTGCAAATGCACTAATGGAACACTATGCCAGTACAAACCACATTGATATTACAATTGAACAGATGAAAACAATCAAAGATAAACAGATACATCATAGTAATAAAGAGACAGCAGCAGAATATATGATGGCAAATCTAACAATGGAAGAAATGGAACAGGCAATGAATACCCTTAAAAAGAAGAAATCACCAGGAAAGGATGGAATCACAAATGAAATGCTAATAGGACAAGGCACTAAGGCAAAAAAGAAACTACTAGCAGTCCTAAATTACAGCTGGAAGTGGGGAATAGTCCCACAGACATGGAAGGAAGCTATACTAATACCAGTCCCAAAGAAAGGAAAAGACCTGGAAGAACCAAATGGCTATCGACCTATCAGTCTACTTAGCTGTGTAGGAAAATTAATGGAACGCATTATCAATGGCAGGCTAACATGGCATCTGGAAGAAAACAAACTCTTAACACCACACCAAGCAGGATTCAGAAAGTACAGATCCACTGAAGATCAAATAACCTATATAGCTCAGGAAATAGAGGATGCCATCCAAGAGAAAAAACACACACTAGTGGTCTGGATAGATATAGAAAAAAAGCATTTGATAAAGTATGGAAGGAAGGACTGAAAGTAAAACTGCAAAAAATGCATGTTTGTGGGAAAATGTACAAATGGATTAGCCACTACCTTGAGAACAGAACTGCCAGGACAAAAGTACAAGGACAAACCAGCAAAATGATGCTGATGGAGCAAGGTGTCTCCCAAGGAGGAGTTCTTTCACCAACATTATTCCTAGCATATATAAATGACATCACGGAAAATTTTCCAGCCAGGGTACACACATCATCCTTTGCAGATGAACTAGCTATATGAACATCTGAAGAATATATTAGTACAGCTAACAGCAGAATACAGCAAGCCTTATTAGCGCTAGAGTACTGGTCAAAATCATGGCTAGTGAAGATAAGTGAGGAGAAAACAACATGCACAGTGTTCTCCCTTTCAAATAAATGTCAGCAACCTAAGCTGGTATTGAATGGAAAAGTATTGCGCCATGAAGAAAATCCAAACTATCTAGGAGTCATCTTTGATCGTCGCCTGACATGGAAAACACAGGTTGAGAAAAATCGAACAAGAGCAAGGCAAAGAATGGCAATAATGAAAAAGCTTGCTGGTACAACGTGGGGAGCAGATGAGAAAGTTCTCAAGAAGTTATATACTGGACGTGTGAGGCCAGTACTGGAATATGGCATTGCAGCTTGGGCAACAGCAGCTAAGTCAAACTTTAACAAGCTCCCCCGATGTGTCTCCACCTTGCCGTGGTGGGGGAGCTTGAGTGTCCCACTGACCCCAAGCGGTATTGCGATGGATATTAACTACATATTGGACAGCTCTTGCGATAGGGACCAGACTAAGAGAGACACAACCTGCTGCTCTGCAGGTAGACTGAGGATAGCAGTCTAAATCAGGCAAACGATGCCAATAATCTCAGTCCGGACATAACCTCTAAGGCTCCCAGCCGAGGTGTATGGCTGAATCTAAGCCATAAACCCTCGGAAGTGAGAGCCTGGCCGACACAAACCTACATCAAAATTGAGGTGAGGTGCTGAGCACGCTGTACGCTTGGCGCAGATACTCGTTCGATGGCTCTTAGCTGGGGGATATGAGGGATCCCCGGATGAGAGGGCCTGGCCGTTACTCGCCCACAGACGCACGGAGGTAAGGTGCTGAGCCGGTAGCACATGTAGCATACCTCGTGAGCGAGTACTACAGGTGGAAAAACACCTCGGTCGCACGTTCCGTAGATAGTCTGTAACCGTATTCATGGAGTGAGTGTAGTCAAAGGTGGAAAATTGTCTCGTTGACTCGAAATGGAACGCCTGTCTTGCGAATCCATTACGTGGCAGCCCGAAGCACAAGCTTGCTGTGTGGAAGTCGAAATAAGAGTCTAACTTGTCTCGAAACCCGAGGAAGGCTAACCTCATTAAAAATGCCCGCTGAAGTCGGAAGTGCCAGCCTACGGGCGGCACAATAAAAATGGCACTACGCAATTACGTCCGAGTGAAATGTCTTTCGTGACCGGAAAAGCTCTAACTAGTCTTCCCTCGTGCTAGGAACAGCTACCTAGTTTCCGAATGGCGCTCTTGTTCGGAACAGCTCTGACTAGGTAGTTTTCCGAATGTCCGACGTGTCTGGAACAGCTCTGACGGACACAACGACAAGCACATGTCCGAAAAACTCGCTGAGTGGATATTGACTGCAGACCAGTCTAGTCTGTGCGGGAACGGCCCGGAGCGAACGAAATGACAGACTGGCAAAAGAGGGCGGACGACTACCACAGCCTGACATAGACATAACCTATAATGAGGCAAAGAGGTTGATAAGAAGCACTTATAGAACCAAATGGGAATCAGAGCATCCAGGCCACCAGAAGGATGATGCATGACAAACTCGACCTAAGAGAACAAGTAGCAAGCTTCATACTCCGCAGAGGACATAACAGGCTGCAATACCACTTGTTCAATAAACTAAAGATAGGAGATACCGATGAATGTAATTGTGGAACTGGTAAAATGACAGCAAAACATTTGCTGCAGGATTGCCCAACATATGCAGAACAAAGAAAGATATTTTGGCCCACACCTACTTCATTTGAGGACAAGCTCTATGGAGATATCAACAAGCTCAAGTTGACCGCAGCTTACTTCAACTACATACTGGTTGACATTTAAAGGTGCATGAAGAAGTATTCAGACTGCCACACTTCATACCACAGGTATGTCGGTTACAAAAGCGACCCAGAGGCATGAAATGGAATATTGCTTGGATAGCAAATCCATTATGTGGAAAGTCCAAATCGAACGCTCGCTGTGTGGGCTTCATAAAAGATGGAAAAAGTGTCCTAGTGGCACGAAATGGAATATTGCTTGGATAGCAAATCCATTACGTGGAAAGTCCGAATCGAAAGCTCACTGTGTGGATGTCATCTGCAGACTGCATTCTTCTGGTTTCCGGGAGAACAGCCTATGGTGAACGGAAGTCCAAATATACGGAAGTGAGGCTAAGCAGCCATGTGCTGGACGTGACGATTCCTTGTGAGAGCCCAGTACCAGAGCGCTATGTGTTGGCTCTGCAAGTATGGAAGCCTGCTTGGATGGCGGGGAATGCCCATGGTCTGCCCCTGCCTTCCCTTGAGGGCTGACCAGGATGTCTTTGGCTGTTCTATATGGGCCAGCTGGGATGGGGGATAACACCACAACAGTGAGAATAAAACGTCATAAGAAACCCCCGGGATGGTTAACCCGGTCAACAAATGCCCGCAGAAGTCGGATGTGTCGGCCTAACGGCACAAGAACGCAACTTTGCTGTAAACAGGCACAACGCAATCACATCCGAAAAAAAAAAATATCTCTGGATGAACGCAGAAGAAGAAGAAGACATATTTCTGAAGCATATTCTCGGAGAAGTTCAAAGTGTGAATAAGAAATTCGAAGTAGATATACAGGATGCAACAAAACTACTCAGCGATCTTGTCCAACTTACTGATTCTATTAGTTTAAAAATTCCTGGGGAAAAATAACAGAAAGTGATGCTATTCAAGATTATTTAGATCCGAATACCAATCTAGGTTATGAGTTTGAGAAAGAAATAGCAGGCTACCAGGTTCCTGATGAGAAAGAAATTCGTGGAAGGTGCATCCAGTTTTTAATAGAGCTGTTGACACAGCTGCATTTATGTTTGCCCAATAACGTTGGAGTGTTGCATTCCATGTCATGTCTTAGTGGAAGTGAATGTCTACAGCCTATGACGCTCTGTATATTGGATCTTGCTAAATTGTTTGTAGAAGATGAAGCTACTCTCACCCGCATCGATTTCCAGTGGAGAAAACTTAATCATATGCAGTGGACACAGACCTCTGACATACTTGGACTGTGGGCAAAAATAGCCTCATACAGGGATGCCACTGGTGAAAATCCTCTCCAAGATCTTACAGATTTAGCTTTAACTGTGCTCATTTTACCTCATTCTAATGCGGACGTTCAGCGTATTTTCAGTCAAATTGGAGTTATAAAATCAAAATTGCGGAACAGACATCAAGAGTTTGACAGCTGTTTTGACTATTAGATATGGAATAAAAAGATATGGCAAATGCTGTAATGATTAAAAATTATCTAAGGATATTCTATGAAAAATTGGATCACAGGAGGCATATACATGTTTCTTTCAATCATCATCATCATCATCATCACAGGAGCAAACACAGTAGGAAATAGCTACAGAAACTGAAGAGGAGTTGTCTGATTGGGATTTGGCAGATCTGGAATAAACTTCATTGTAATATGAAGTGATAATATTAAATTATAAAGTGCTACCTTGCTACATTTGTAATAAAAACAGTTTAAATATTGAGCACAACCCACTACTGGCAACGCTGGTCGTATTCTGGTATGAACCTAAGGCCTATCCACGTCAATATGGAAGCACTATACTCGAGTTTCACTCTCGTTTGAGCTCTTCAGTAGTGCATATCTCTGACCGGATCCGGAAACAAGTCCTGGATCACTGGCGTGTGAAGCGGGTGTGTAACCACACGGCACACGCTGGACACGCCAAATTATCATAACAGAATATTACAACGTTACCCATCGTAGGCTATGCTCAAGATTGCCCAATCGCCGCCACTGACGTCCGTCAATCGATGTGGACCCGAACGATCAGGACTTCTCACTGGCAAGGAACACCAGGCCTCCTAAAATCCAGTGAGCAATAATCAAATTGATTATTTGGTTGTTTCGGGATTTGAAATTTAAATATTGAGCACAACCCACTACTGGCAAAGCTGATAGTATTCTGGTATGAATCTAAGGCCTATCCACAATAGGTGTATAAGTGTAACCGTGTGCAGTGATCCGGGGCTTGTTTCCGGATCCGGTCAGGGATATGCACTACTGACGAGCTCAAACGAGAGCGAAACTCGAGTATAGTGCTTCCATATTGACGTGGATAGGCCTTAGGTTCATACCAGAATACGATCAGCGTTGCCAGTAGTGGGTTGTGCTCAATATTTAAATTTCAAATCCCGAAATCAATAAAAACAGTTGGTGCTTCTTTTTTTTTTTTTTTTTTTTGGTGCTTTCCAAAAATGTTGGGTGCTTTTTGGTGCTTTTTTGGGTCCATGTTGGTGCTTTTTTGGGTCCATGATGGTGCTTTTTCATCAAAGGGAGATGGCAACACTGATGGCGCATCCCGTTCCGGACAAGTGTTGGCTAGTTCCGGGCTAAAAAGCCGGTGCTAAATGGCTAAAGTATCACGTGAGCCTTGTTAAGCAAGCAGCTATTGTCAAACATCCGAAGCTCTGGTTGAAATTATTTATAGAAATGTTTACAAACTGTGTTCTCGTTCATATCTAAATTATTTTCGAAGTGAAAATATTCGAGACAAGAAAGGAGAATGTATTTATTGAGAAACCGTTGGGCTAGTGACTTGTCCTATGCAACAAATAGCAACTCCAGCATTTGTTGACTGTTTGTAATTCATGGCCAAGTTTACGTTCAGCAGCTTGCCATTGATTTCTGACGACAGTCCATCCTGTCAGGACGGACCAATTCATGGTGTAATGAATACATGGTGTAATGAATACATTGTGTAATGAATACATTGTGTACATGCACGGGTCCCTGTTGGTGTGATCCCTATAAAACGCTGCTGAAGTGTCCTCTTATTGTGATCATTATTTGATTGCTATTGTAGAATGCCTTGCATATATTACAATACACATGAACATGTCTAGTTAAACCTGTGTTCAGTCCAACTTGGCTAGCCTCGGCTTCTTGCCAACAAAAGAGGAAAGATTATCAAAGCTAATTCCGGTGTCCATTATGAAGGGATAATCGTTAAGCTATCTATCTGTCGACACCAGCAAACGCAGGTAAAAGCAATACCAGGCTTCTATTCACAATATTTGGATTATTCTTATAAATGCGTGTCATTCACCACTGGGGTGAAGTCTAGCATGAACGTTGACAAGAACGACCTTGACTGGAACACAAATATGCTAGTTCATACATACCCAGTGCTCTTGGGATGTGCCCCATGCGCCATTGTTTGATTCTCGACCATTCGCCGCCTACGGCGTAGTCATCATCATCCAGTGCCTTATCGGCTGGCGTAGGCGATTGTACCTCTCCACAAATTGCTATCTCCAACGCATGGAACAATTCATGTGTTGACTACCTTCCTTACCTTCCTTGCCATGACACAAGACTGTCAAGAATTTTCTCACACTGTCTTCCTCTCTCTTTCCACAAATCTTTCCCGTTGTCACTACAAGTTCCAGTTTTTGTCTTCTCATAATGTAGCCAAAAAATGATGACTGTTTCTTTCTGATGTCTGTGATACATTGTCTTTGCAGCGTAGCTTCCTTCCAAATGCCCAGATTTTAGCTCAGATTTTAGCTGTCCTAATGTTCAACATTCTACTTTAAAATCACTCTCCAAGGCTTCCCGGGAATTTTTTGGCCTGTTGAGTTGAGTTAAGAACCGACATCACTGCACTCAGGACATTCCCATACGTGCTCTGTCCCCTCGTTCAACAGCCAGCGAAGAGTCACACTACTAACAGTTCCCACCGCTATCTGATTAGAAGTTCTCATGGTCTTCCCTCTCAGTTTTGAGATTCTTCCAGAACCCCTGCCGATCCCCCACAATCTCATTCTTTTCATATATTCTGTTCCTCCGCCTTCTCCACCTGGTCCCACAAGCGCACGACCACCTCTCCCTTGCCCATAGGCAATCTGCCACCAAGAGGTGCATTCCCTGCTAGCCTATCAGCCTGTTCATTCCCCCGCACCCCCGCATGGCCAGGCCAAAATATCCATACAATTCTCATAATCTGTGACCTCTGAAGCGACAAGAGCCATTCTACACGAAAAATTCCTTTCTCCACCTTACTAAGCATACTCTTTGAATCCGTAATGAATACAACGTGTGTTGAAGTAGTCTCGTCTAGCCAACGGAATGCCGCTGTTACTGCCACCACCTCCATTCTCATACTGGAGGTCGTAGTCTCATATGCCAGACTCTCCTTTTTCAAGATTCGTCCATTAGTCTTTGCAATAAAGCCCCAACCACTACGTCTATTTCTCACCACTGACCCATCGGTGTAGATGACTATGTCACCTTGATGTGTGTTGCTCTGGATCAGCTGTTGCACTTCAAACTCAGTGCGGCCCGCTGCCCATTCTCTGCACTCACGACCCAGTGTTATTATTACATTGTGCAAGTACGTCATGTCTTCCGGAACTTCAACCCACTCTCTTTCACGATTGATAGTCTCTAGATCACAGACCTGACGTATAGAACGTTCTGCCTGTGCCATCCAGGACCTGCCTCGTCTTAGTCTATGACCCTTGACCATATCAATGGCTGCATGCAGCGGGTGATCCCTGTCTGCAGCAACTCTCAGGTACCATTTGGCCTGAAGGACTCTAGTCTATCCGTCATTGTCGGTAGCGCCAGGATATGCCTCAAGCATATAACTGGTGTGTCCTTTGTGCACCCCAGGATTAACCGCATGGCGGCAATCTGTATGCGCTCCAACCTATCAAGCTGGCTCTTTGATACTGTCAGCAGCCTCAAACCATACTCAATGACAGAAATTATTAACTGCTGAAAGAGCTTGTAAAGCATCCTCTGGTCTACCCCGGTTGCTGCCATAGCCCTGTTTACTAAATGTTCAGGATTTCCAGTCGTATGTTACAATTGGTTCTATGTAACATGTAAGAACTCTTTTCCTTCTTCTTCTTCTTTCGTTCGCCTAAATTATGTTTATAACTGCAATGTTGTCTCTTGTATGAATCTAACAGTCTTTTTTAGTTCATTCAGCGGTCCATAGGACAGGGTAGTATCTTCTTTCCTATTCTGGCTAGGAATGGGGAACAACTCTTCTTTGATTACTCACACCACACTACAAGAGCTTTGTCGTGAGAAAGGCATGGTTTGCAAGGGAGAGAGAAGCCGGGAAACGAATGTGCCCAATAATAATAAAGGCAGGGTATGAGTGTGGAGAGTGAGTCTTGTATGCAAAAGGGTGCATAGGGTAGCCGACAGGACGTCTACAAGTTGGAGGTCTACTCAAGCCAGGACGTAGCCAATCCAGGGGCTACCTGACATATCAGACCCATTAAAGCAAGCCACTTATATAACGGTCTTGGTAAGCCAAAATGCATAACCAATTTATTAACTGAGGCCCAATTGGACCTCAGGTTTGTGGTGCAGGAGTCAGCTTGGTCGCTCACTGAAATTTTGTCATCTACAGGGTCCTTCTTTTGACAGTAAAGTGTGTTGAAAGACTCGACAGGGCTTCTATGCCCAAAGTTATAAGCACCTGATGAAACCAGGGCAAGTCAGTGGACATACCAGGTATAATGTTTCTAATTTTAAGGGAGAAGCATTACAAAAATTAAATAAGTGACACAACCACCACTCAAGTCTTCTCATCGACTTAAGGTCGAGTGTTTGCTGATGATTCTGTTTGGACCTACGCAAATTCCCATCCGTGTTCGGGACAGCGAAAGACTCTGATTCATTCCCTATACACAATCTGGTCTCAGGACTTCAGTTCCCAACCTAAATTGTGCCAAGTGATCCCATGGCATTTTCCCAGACCAGATGAGTGACTATATCGTGTTGGCCTCGGAAACTGGGAAGCTGTTGTTCGAACAACCGACGCTGGATAAAGAGACTGGAAACTTTGCCCGGTGAGGCAGTTGTGAAATGACGGGACAATTTAGAGATCTGTGCTTTATGATGTTCAGAGTTTTCTGGCTTCATTTCTGGACTAGAGTTATCTCATCAGTTTTGTTTTTCTAGACTTTTATAGGTTTATCTGTCTTGGTGTTCTTCTGTGTTGTCTTTATTACGGTATTAAATTCTAATTATAGTGACTGAGACAGTCGTCATGTTACGTTTGTGTCAGCCAGAAATACACTGCAGGAAATAGACCTTGAGGTCGAAAGAGAGAATGACAGTAAGTCCGGGGAACGGATGAGGGTTGGCAGCAAAGACCTATCCCCAGCCAGGGCAAAAGAATAAGTTTGAAATATTGTGACGGGACTATTTGAGACCCTCCCCATAGCTTGTTACAATTTCCTAATTGTTACTCTTTTCCTAATATTCAAGGACAAGAATGAATTGCACAAAATGGTCTTCATTTGATAGAATGCAGTTTTTGCTTCCCCTATTCTGTTCTTGATCACTGTGAAGCATCTTCCATCTGATGTTATCCATGCGCCTAGATATGTGAATTTCTGCATTTGCCCCAAAGTGTCATTTACTTTAATTGCACAATCATTTCCTGTAGTTCCTTCTGACTTGTGAATGGATGCATGGATGGAGTGTTCATGGCTTGAAAATTCCTGACGCATGGTACCTGCACATCTGTACACTGCAGGTGGGCCATTCAGATTAAGGATATCCATAGCCATACACTATCTAACCGTGTAACGCTCTACACTTGTCATCACGCTGCAATCCATCCATCATGTGCCATGCCGATAAGCGTGGGCGGTCATGTTTTGCCGTCTCACTCGATCACCAGAGTCGTGGATCAACCCCGTGTTCCTGTCTCGACCATGCCACGTGACCAAGTCATCCAGGTATTTACTTCTCGGTCTTCTTCTTGGTCTGCACAGGAATCCTTGAAATAATATCTGCCCAGGAACACTAGAACTGATATCTCATCGGGAACCCTTGAAATGATTGCCCAGGAACCCTTGACGTGATATCTGCCCAGGAACCCTTGACGTGATATCTGCCCAGGAACCATTGACGTGATATCTGCCCAGGAACCCTTGACGTGATATCTGCCCAGGAACCCTTGAAATGATATCTGCCCAGGAACCCGTGACATGAGATCTGCCCAGGAATCCTTGACGTGATATCTGCCCAGGAACCCTTGAAATGATATCTGCCCAGGAACCCTTGACGTGATATCTGCCCATGAACCCTTGACGTGATATCTGCCCAGGTACCCTTGGCGCGATATCTGCCCAGGAACCATTGAAGTGATATCTGCCCATGAACCTCTGACGTGATATCTGCCCATGTACCCTTGACGTGATATCTGCCCAGGAAACCTTGACGTGATATCTGCCCAGGAACCATTGAAGTGATATCTGCCCATGAACCTTCAAAATGTATCTGCCCAGGAACCCTTGACGTGATATATGCCCAGGAACTCTTGACGTGATATCTGCCCAGGAACCATTGACGCGATATCTGACCAGGAACCCTTGACGTGATATCTGCCCAGGAACCCTTCACGTGATATCTGCACAGGAACGCTTGAAATGATATCTGCCCACGAACACTTGACGTGATATCTGCCCAGAAATCCTTGAAATGATATCTGCCCAGGAACCATTGAAGTGATATCTGCCCATGAACCCTTGACATGATATCTTCCAGGAACCCTTGACGTGATAAATGCCCAGGAACCTTCAAAATGATATCTGCCCAGGAACCCTTGACGTGATATCTGCCCAGGAACTCTTGACGTGATATCTGTCCAGGAGCCATTGACGCGATATCTGCCCAGAAGCCATTGACGCGATATCTCAACAGGAACAATTGAAATGATATCTGCCCTAGAAATCCTTGAATTGATATCTGCCCAGGAACCATTGAAGTGATATCTGCCCAGGAACCCTTGACATGATATCTGTCTAAGAACCCTTGACGTGATAAATGCCCAGGAACCCTTGAAATGATATCTGCCCCAAGAACCCTTGACGTGATATCTGCCGAGAAACCCTTGTCGTGATATATGCCCAGGAACCTTCAAAATGATATCTGCCCAGGAACCCTTGACATGATATCTGCCCAGGCACTCTTGACGTGATATCTGCCCAGGAACCATTGAAGTGATATCTGCACAGGAACCCTTGACGCGATAACTGCCCAGGAACCCTTCACATGATATCTGCACAGGAACCCTTGACGTGATATCTGCACAGGAACGCTTGACGCGATATCTGCCCAGGAACACTTGAAATGATATATTCCCACGAACACTTGACGTGATATCTGCCCAGAAATCCTTGAAATAATATCTGCCCAGGAACCATTGAAGTGATATATGCCCAGGAACCCTTGACATGATATCTGTCCAGGAACCCTTGACGTGATAAATGCCCAGGAACCCTTAAAATGATATCTGCCTCAAGTACCCTTGACGAGCTATCTGCCCAGGAAGCCTTGACGTGATATCTGCACAGGAACCATTGACACGATATCTGCCCAGGAACCCTTGACGAGATATCTGCCCAGGAACCCTTGACGTGATATCTGCCCAGGAACCCTTGACGTGACATCTGTTCAGGAACCATTGAAATGATATCTGCTCAGGAACCCTTGACGTGATATCTGCCCAGGAACCATTGAAGTGATATCTGCCCAGGAACCCTTGACGAGATAACTGCCCAGGAACCCTTGACGTGATATCTGCCCAGGAACCTTTGACGTGATATCTGCACAGGAACCATTGACACGATATCTGCCCAGGAACCCTTGGCGTGATATCTGCACAGGAACCCTTGAAATGATATCTGCCCCAAGAACCCTTGACGTGATATCTGCCCAGGAACCCTTGACGTGATATCTGCACAGGAACCATTGACACGATATCTGCCCAGGAACCCTTGGCGTGATATCTGCCCAGGAACCCTTGACGTGATATCTGCTCAGGAACCCTTGAAATGATATCTGCTCAGGAACCCTTGACGTGATATCTGCTCATGAACTCGTGGCGTGATATCTGCCCAGGAACCCTTGAAATGATATCTGCCCAGAACCATTGAAGTGATATCTGCCCAGGCACCCTTGACGTGATATCTGCACAGGAACTCTTGACGTGATATCTGAGCAGGAACCCTTGATGTAATATCTGCCCAGGAACCCTTGACGTGATATCTGCCCCTGAACAATGGACGTGATACCTGCCCAAGAATCCTTTACGTGATATTTGCCCAGGAAAACTTCACGTGATATCCGCCCAGGAACGCTTGCTTACAGAAATCTATAGTCCTCCACATGCCAGCGAGGAATTTAAATTGTAGTAACCTAGAAACAATTGGATTATGATGAGTGCTGTCGTTTATAGCAACTTCGATTCAGTTGTGTTCTAGTGAGTGAATTAGTGTGTAGTCAAATAGATGTACCTGTGTTCGAGTGAGTGAATTAGTTTGTAGTCAAATAGATATAGTTGTTTTCTAGTGAGTGAATTAGCGTGTAGTCAAATAGATGCAGTTGTGTTCTAGTGTGTGAATTAATTTGTAGTCAAATAGATGTAGCTGTGTTCGAGTGAATGAATTTGTTTTAGTCAAATAGATGTAGTTGTTTTCTAGTGAGCGAATTAGTGTGTAGTCAAATAGATGCAGTTGTGTTCTAGTGAGTGAATTAGTGTTTAGTCAATTACATGTAATTAGTGTAAATAGGAGTCTCCGTGGCGAAATGGTTAAGCCATTTGACTCGGGCTCCGAAGGTTGTGGGTTCGATTCCGGGCCGCGTCCTTCAGTTCACGAGTGAAAATGTGAACACAGCTACATCTATTTGACTACACACTAATTCACTCACTAGAACACAACTAATTACACTAATGGAATTCTTCGATAACAAGTCAGAGATAAGGTACACCTATTGCCCCCCCCCCCCCCAGAACATAGTGTTCTAGTGAGTGAATTAGTGTGTAATCACATAGATGTAGTTGTGTTCTAGTGAGTGAATTAGTTTGTAGTCCATACAATTGGGATCTACAAAATGTGATGGCCTTATCACCCCACAGACCCATAACAGGTTTCTGATTCGGGACATTGTGATATCATCCTAGACGAAATTGAGTGGATTAGTCTGTAGTCACCTAAATGTATTTGTGTGGAAGCAGTGCCTGGGGGTTCATAGCGAAGGACGGCGTTTAGCGAAGGGGAAAATATTCCCTCGTACGCCACACATTGTCAGCTCAAACCTGAGTCCGTTTCATTGAACAGCCGTCGGGCCTGACAACTGGTAGTCTGGCTTGAACACCATGGGACAGAATGGCCTTTTTAATTAGATATTGAACTCATGTTCTACTGGGCAGGAGCTTGACCCGTTTAAACTATTCTACAGTGCCGTTCGACGAGTTTCTTCTGGATGAGCTGATGGGCGACGGCGTAATTAGAGCTGTAGTCATTTTGTTTTTGGTTTTGTTCGCATATCCTTTACAGGACATCGCTGTCAACATCAGCATCTTTCAGCTGATTGTTGATTTCTTGGCAAGATTACGCTCAGTAGTTTGCTATTGCTTTCTGAGCGACCGGCTCACATACCCCTAAGTTACCGACGCGGAGAGAACCGCTACCAATTCTCGAGCACGTCACGTTACTCACGAGAGTATACGGGATTACGGAGAAAGTCGTGTAAATCCTAGACCAGGGAGACCGGCGCTGTAGTCATTGGTGTGTGGAAATATAACGCTCTGTTGAGACTGGTGTGTGAGTGTGTAACGTAGTGTCAGAACTCGTGTATGAGTGTGTGACGTAACTGTCGGAATTGTTATATAAGTGTGTGACGTACTGTCGGAACTGGTGTGTGAGTGTGTGACGTACTGTCGGAACTGGTGTGTGAGTGTGTGACGTACTGACGGAACTGTTGTGTGGGAGTATGACGTACTGTCGGAACTGGTATGAAAGTGTGTGACGTACTGTCAGAACTGGTGTGTGAGTGTGACGTACTGTCGAAACTGGTGTGTGAGTGTGTGATGTACTGTCGGAACTGATGTGTGAGTGTGTGACGCACTGTCGGAACAGGTGTGTGAATGTGTGACGTACTGTCGGAACTGCTGTGTGTGCGTGTAAAGTACTGTCGAAACTGTTGTGTGAATGTGAGTAGTTATATTTGTAGGAATAAGATATTATTTGAGGGAGTTTATTGAGGGTAATTGCCTCTCAAATCCCTATATATTTTTTTATACCGCCCCTTGTTTTGTCACAAAAACGGACCCAGAACGGACCTCATTTTTCAAAAATTGGCGGGAATATACTTTTGGCAACTTCCGGTTGACTATTTCCGGTTGACTACTTCCGCTCAATGGAAACCTGACCGCCCCATCCACAGTTGCCTCCACTGGCAGCCTCCGCTTCCCCGGTCCGTCCCGGGACCACTTGAAGACAGCGAGGCAAGCCCCGGGCATATGGAATACTTGTATAGATAAGTAGACCAAATAGGCGCCGGGCATCCGGGTTCGAGTCCCAGTGTGTGTGTGTGTGTGTGTGTGTGTGTGTGTGTGTGTGTGTGTACGGGGTAGGCAGATTTGAGGGGCGGAAGAGAAAGGACCCCCACCCCGGATATTAGCCTTTGCCTCCGAGGAGGACCACCAAATTTGCATGTAGATGCAAAGAATAGTGGACATCAAGGTCCTGTCCAGACCAAGAGGCAAGAGTAGACTCTGTTCTTAGCCAAAATACCCAAAAGATTTGAGTCAAAAGGTGGCCTTCGGGCATATTCAGCTTTAGGAAAAAGACTGAAGCAAGATTACGGCTATTAATTCGATATATGGGTGTATTGCCACAATTAATAAGCACATAATAAAATATAGACAGTGATTAATTCTAGAGAAAATAACATTAAAGACTAGTCTCAATAGTATACGTTCAATTAAAATAACATAATCAGTGAAGTTTGCAAATTAATCATAACAATACTTTAAAAAATAAAAACGCCAGTTATTTCCCTTTGCTCATTTTGTAAATATTTGTGTCCCTTGATACCGGTAAACATGGAGCATGTCATCTGCGCTTAGTGTAATATCACAGTAACCGATTAACACACGATAGTGAACTTTTGAATATTGCGGTTTTAAATGGCACTGAATCGCATGAGCACATCGCCAAATGTATAAACAAATATTGTAAGGTACTTTACTTGGATGCTCATTATGTAAACAATGCGAAAAGACCGGAAGTGTGAACAGAAAATCAACAAATAGTGTCAGAAATTATACATCTTGAAAGGCAAAACCTGTTGGTATGCGTGGATTTTGACTACTCTGTTTTAGTTTGCAGTAATCTCGCAAAAGTGTTAAGAATTATGCACCCGATAGTGATAAAAGAGACGTAGTATAAGACATAAATGATATAAGCAGTGCAACGTAAAACCTGCTGTCTTGTAGGTAGACTGGGGACAGTCAAAGACTAGGGTAAGCATCCCGAAAAAACGCTTGTCGAAATCAGATGTACTGAGCCACAGGCTTGACAAAGCAGTGCAACGTAACTTAATTCATGATGTCGTAAAATGAATCGTTATGGTGCTAATCCCGCGAAGTCCCATCAGGCGGTGATAGTGCCGGGCCCCCTGCCTCGAGGGGGTCCACCCATGACTACTGGTGGTCACCTTCCCCTGTACTGTGGAGTCAAGGCACAGAGGAGTAGGTTAAGAGCTATTGACCAAATACCCCGGACACTCAACATACTACAGTGGAATGCGGAAGGAGTTTACAACAAGAAAGTCTCCCTAACACAGTGTCGTCGTAAAGATAGAATAGATGTGGCATGCATTCAAGAGACACACCTCAACGCCAATCGCAAATTCTCAGTCAGAGGATATCAGGCCACACGTTTCGACCGCGAAGGACGCAAAGGAGTTCTAATACTTACACGAAATACAATACCTTGCAGCGAAGTATCTGTGATCTCTGACAACCAAACGGAAATTATAGGTGTTGATATAATGATAAAGGACGTGAAAATAAGAATCTACAATCTGTATAGCCCAGCAGATAAGGACCTTACACTCTCAAACATGAAAATAACTGACACAAACTGCATTAATGTCGGAGACTTTAATAGCTGTTCAGAAAGATGGGGATACCCAGATACTGACAAAAGAGGAGATGAATTGGAGGACTGGGAAATAGAGCTTGTAATGAATATGGAGTATGTTCCACCGGAGCAAAAGCCTTTGCCCCGCAAGAATTACAAACGAGCAGATTGGGACAGATTTGCCATACTAACAGACAAATATTGTGAAAACATAAATACACGATATGGCAACATGAAGCAAATGGTGGAAAGTCTAAACAGAGCGATAATACAGGCAGCCACTGAGTCTATTCCAAGAGGAGCGAGGAAAAATTACAAACCATACTGGACTGAAGAACTACAAAGTTTGGAGGACAAAGTTGAAGATGTCAGGAATACAGCAGAGAGAGAACAAACATCTGAAGCGAACATCTCTCTCAAAGCCATCTCAGCAAAATATAAAAGAACAGTAAATCAAACAACAAGAGATTGTTGGAGGGAAAAAACAGAAAACCTGAATTTAGACAAGGATGGAACCAAACTATGGAAACTAGTGAAAGCCATGAACAATTAAGGACCTAGAAACAAACAAATAACAATTAAACAAGGGAATGCCTTGCTCACAGGAAAAGAGGTTGCAAATGCACTAATGGAACAGTATGCAAATGCAAACCACATTGATATTACAACCGAACAGAAGAAAGAAATCAAAGACAGATACATCATAGAAATACAGAGACAGCAGCAGAATATATGATGGCAAATCTAACAATGGAAGAAATGGAACAGGCAATGAATACCCTAAATAAGAAGAAATCACATGGAAAGGATGGAATCACAAATGAAATGCTAATAGGACTAGGCACCAAGGCAAAGAAGAAACTACTAGCAGTCCTAATTACAGCTGGAAGAGAGGAATAGTCCCACAGGCATGGAAGGAAGCTATACTAATACCAGTCCCAAAGAAAGGAACAGACCTGGAAGAACCAAATGGCTATCGACCTATCAGTCTACTTAGCTGTGTGGGAAAATTAATGGAACGCATTATCAATGGCAGGCTAACATGGCATCTGGAAGAAAACCAACTCTTACCACCACACCATGCAGGATTCAGAAAGTACAGATCCACTGAAGATCAAATAACCTATATAGCTCAGGAAATAGAGGATGCCATCCAAGAGAAAAAGCACACACTCGTGGTCTGGATAGATTTCGAAAAAGCATTTGATAAAGTATGGAAGGAAGGACTGAAAGTAAAAATGCAAAAAACGCATGTTTGTGGGAAAATGTATAAATGGATCAGCCACTAACTTGAGAACAGAACTGCCAGGACAAAAGTACAAGGACAAACAAGCAAAATGATGATGTTGGAGCAAGGTGTCCCACAAGGAGGAGTTCTTTCACCAACATTATTCCTAGCATATATAAATGACATCACGGAAAATTTTCCAGCCAGAGTACACACATCCTCCTTTGCAGATGACCTAGCCATATAGACATCTGAAGAATATATTAGTACAGCTAACAGCAGAATACAGCAAGCCTTATTAGCACTAGAGGACTGGTCAAAATCATGTCTAGTGAAGATAAGCGAGGAGAAAACAACATGCACAGTGTTCTACCTCTCAAATAAAACTCAGCAACCTAAGCTGGTATTGAATGGAAAAATATTGCGCCATGAAGAAAATCCAAACTATCTAGGAGTCACCTTTGATCGTCGCCTGACATGGAAGACACAGGTTGAGAAAACTCGAACAAGAGCAAGGCAGAGAATGGCAATCATGAAAAAGCTTACTGGTACAACGTGGGGAGCAGATGAGAAAGTTCTCAAGAAGGTATATACTGGACGGGTGAGGCCAGTACTGGAATATGACATTGCAGCTTAGGCAACAGCAGCTAAATCAAACTTTAACAAAATAAGTAGAGTCCAAAACCAAGGAATGCGAATCATAACTGGAAGCCTGAAGACAACGCCTATTAATGAACTAGAAAATATCACTTGTTTACAACCAATGCAGGACAGATGAGATAGCAGAGCCCAGCAACAAGCAGAAAAATTTAGAAAATTGACAGACAACCCTATGTATAACAGGTTTAATGGTTTTGGAAAGGGAAGACTAAAGCGTAGCAACTTTGTAGAAACTGCAAAACGAAAGATTAGGGCAGATCCCATACTTAACATATAAACAGTCAAGCCCATTTACAATGCACACAACTTCCCAGCTTGGAGACAGCAGCAACTGCCTGAGATGATAGAAAACATTCCTGGTATTAACAAAAAGAACACTCAGAATGAAACCGAAAGAACCCCTCTGCCGTGCGTCCACCTTGACGAGGTAGAGGGGCTTGAGCGTTCCAATGACCCCAAGAGCTATGCCGACGGTAGCACAGCTACTGGTAGGGTCACCCATGTCGGACAGGTCAAGGGAGAGGGACCAGACGAAGTGACGCACAAACCTGCTGCCTTGTAGGTAGACTGGGGACAGTCAAAGGCTAGGGAAAGCATCCCGAACAAATGCTTGTCGAAATCGGATGTACTGAGCCACAGGCTTGACAAAGAAGTGCAACGTAACTTTATCATTTCATGATGCCACAGATGAAAGTTAATCGATATGGTGCTAATCCCGTGAAGTCCCATCAGGCGGTGATAGTGCCGGGCCCCCTGCCTCGAGGGGGTCCACCCATGACTACTGGTGGTCACCTTCCCCTGTGCTGTGGAGTCAAGGCACAGAGGAGTAGGTTAAGAGCTATTGACCAAACACCCCGGACACTCAACATACTACAATGGAATGCAGAAGGAGTTTATAACAAGAAAGCCTCCCTAACACAGCGTCTTCATAAAGATAGAATAGATGTGGCATGCATTCAAGAGACACACCTCAACGCCAATCGCACATTTTCAGTCGAGGGATATCAGGCCACACGTTTCGACCGCGAAGGACATAAAGGAGGAGTTGTAATACTTACACGAAATACAATACCTTGCAGCGAAGTATCTGTGATCTCTGACAACCAAACGGAAATTATAGGTGTTGATATAATGATAAAGGACGTGAAAATAAGAATTTACAATCTATATAGCCCGGCAGATAAGGATCTTACACTCTCAAACATGGAAATAACTGACACAAATTGCATTGTTGTCGGAGACTTTAATAGCCGTTCAGAAAGATGGGGATACCCAGATACTGACAAAAGAGGAGATGAAGTGGAGGACTGGGAAATAGACTCAAATCTCCATCTACTTAACAAAGCGGATGACACACCGAGCTTCTACTCCAGAAGATGGATTACCACTTCTACTCCAGACTTAGCTTTCTGCACAGGAGACATCCTCCACAAAATCGATCGCCATGTGCTGGACCAATTAGCAGGTAGTGACCACAGACCAATCAAGCTTGTAATAAATATGGAGTATGTTCCACAGGAGCAAAAGCCTTTGCCCCGTTGGAATTACAAACGAGCAGATTGGGACAGATTTGCCATACTAACAGACAAATATTGTGAAAACGTAAATACACGATATGGCAACATGAAGCAAATGGTGGAAAGTCTAAACAGAGCAATAATACAGGCAGCCACTGAGTCTATTCCAAGAGGAGCAAGGAAAAACTACAAACCATACTGGACTGAAGAACTACAATTTTTGGAGGACAAAGTTGAAGATGCTAGGAAGACCGCAGAGAGAGAACAAACAACTGAAGCGAACATCTCTCTCAAAGCCATCTCAGCAAAATATAAAAGAACAGTAAATCAAACAACAAGAGATTGTTGGAGGAAAAAAACAGAAAACCTGAATTTTGACAGGGATGGAAACAAACTATGGAAACTAGTGAAAGCCATGAACAATGAAGGACCTAGAAACAAACAAATAACAATTAAACAAGGAAATTCCTTGCTTACAGGAAAAAAGGCTGCAAATGCACTAATGGAACACTATGCCAGTGCAAACCACATTGATATTACAGCCGAACAGAAGAAAGCAATCAAAGATAAACAGATGCATCATACATATACAGAGACAGCAGCAGAATATATGATGGCAAATCTAACAATGGAAGAAATGGAACAGGCAATGAATACCCTAAAAAAGAAGACATCACCAGGAAAGGATGGAATCACAAATGAAATGCTAATAGGACTAGGCACTAAGGCAAAAAAGAAACTACTAGCAGTCCTAAATTACAGCTGGAAGAGGGGAATAGTCCCACAGGCATGGAAGGAAGCTATACTAATACCAGTCCCAAAGAAAGGAAAAGACCTGGAAGAACCAAATGGCTATCGACCTATCAGTCTTCTTAGCTGTGTAGGAAAATTAATGGAACGCATTATCAATGGCAGGCTAACATGGCATCTGGAAGAAAACCAACTCTTAACACCTCACCAAGCAGGATTCAGAAAGTACAGATCTACTGAAGATCAAATAACCTATATAGCTCAGGAAATAGAGGATGCCTTCCAAGAGAAAAAGCACACACTAGCAGTCTGGATAGATTTAGAAAAAGCATTTGATAAAGTATGGAAGGAAGGACTGAAAGTAAAACTGCAAAAAATGCATGTTTGCGGGAAAATGTACAAATGGATCAGCCACTACCTTGAGAACAGAACTGCCAGGACAAAAGTACAAGGACAAACCAGCAAAATGATGCTGTTGGAGCAAGGTGTCCCCCAAGGAGGAGTTCTTTCACCAACATTATTCCTAGCATATATAAACGACATCACGGAAAATTTTCCAGCCAGAGTACACACATCATCCTTTGCAGATGACCTAGCCATATGGACATCTGAAGAATATATTAGTACAGCTAACAGCAGAATACGGCAAGCCCTATTAGCGCTAGAGGACTGGTCAAAATCATGGCTAGTGAAGATAAGTGAGGAGAAAACAACATGCACAGTGTTCTCCCTCTCAACTAAAACTCAGCAACCTAAGCTGGTATTGAATGGAAAAATATTGCACCATGAAGAAAATCCAAACTATCTAGGAGTCACCTTTGATCGTCGCCTGACATGGAAGACACAGGTTGAGAAAAATCAAACAAGAGCAAGGCAAAGAATGGCAATCATGAAAAAGCTTGCTGGTACAACATGGGGAGCAGATGAGAAAGTTCTCAAGAAGTTATATACTGGGCGGGTGAGGCCAGTACTGGAATATGGCATTGCAGCTTGGGCAACAGCAGCTAAGTCAAACTTTAACAAAATAAGTAGAGTCCAAAATCAAGGAATGCGAATCATAACTGGAAGCCTGAAGACAACGCCTATTAATGAATTAGAAAAGATCACTTGTTTACAACCAATGCAGGATAGAAGAGATAGCAGAGCCCAGCAACAAGCAGAAAAATTTAGAAGATTGACAGACCACCCTATGTACAACAGATTTAATGGTTTTGGAAAGGGAAGACTGAAGCGTAGCAACTTTGTAGAAACTGCAAAACGAAGGATTAGGTCAGATCCTATTCTTAACATATCAACAGTCAAGCCCATACACAATGCACACAAGTTCCCAGCTTGGAGACAGCAGCAACTGCCTGAGATGATAGAAAACATTCCTGGTATTGAGAAAAAGAACACTCAGCATGAAACCGAAAGAAGAGAAATAACCCTAAACTACATAAAAGAACATTACCCAAGCAGGAATTGGACCCATGCATATACAGATGGATCAGCCAAAAATTCAATAGAGAATGGAGGAGGAGGAATTCTCCTAAATTTAAAAAATGGAGCGAAAAAAACACATTCACTGGCAACTGGAAAATTTTCAAGTAACTTCAAAGCGGAGGTAGAGGCTCTGAAAACTGCAGCAGAAATGCTCCTGATGGAGGAAAATAAAGAGAAGCAAATAGCTATCTTCACAGATGCAAAGTCAGCTGTCTCAATACTGAAGAGCAATAACAGCACAGAACTAACTGACCTAAGAGCAGCACTCCATGGTCTATGCCAGAAATCCAAAAAAGTTGTAATACAGTGGATCCCATCACATTGCAGTATACCTGGAAACGAAGAGGCTGACAGACTGGCAAAAGAGGGCGGACGACTACCACAGCCTGACATAGACATAACCTATAATGAGGCAAAGAGGTTGATAAAAAGCACTTATAGAACCAAATGGGAATCAGAGCATCCAGGCCATCAGAAGGATGATGCATATTACAAACTCGACAGAAGAGAACAAGTAGCAATCTTCAGACTCCGCACAGGACACAACAGGCTGAAATACCACTTGTTCAATAAACTAAAGATAGGAGATACCGATGAATGTAATTGTAGAACTGGAAAAATGACAGCAAAACATTTGCTGCAGGATTGCCCAACGTATGCAGAACAGAGAAAGATATTTTGGCCCACGCCTGCTTCATTTGAGGACAAGCTCTATGGAGATATCAACAAGCTAAAGTTGACCGCAGATTACTTTAACTATATACAGGTTGACATTTAAAGGTGCATGAAGACCCAGAGGCATGAAATGGAATATTGCTTGGATAGCAAATCCATTACGTGGAAAGTCCAAATCAAAAGCCCATTGTGTGGGCTTCATAAAAGGTGGAAAAGTGTCCTAGTGGCACGAAATGGAATATTGCTTGGATAGCAAATCCATTACGTGGAAAGTCCGAATCAAAAGCCCACTGTGTGGGCTTCATAAAAGGTGGAAAAGTGTCCTAGTGGCACGAAATGGAATATTGCTTGGATAGCAAATCCATTACGTGGAAAGTCTGAATCAAAAGCCCACTATGTGGGCTTCATAAAAGGTGGAAAAGTGTCCTAGTGGCACGAAATGGAATATTGCTTGGCTAGCAAATCCATTACATGGAAAGTCCGAATCGAAAGCTCACTGTGTGGATGTCATCTGCAGACTGCATACTTCTGGTTTCCGGAAGAACAGCCTATGGTGAACGGAAGGCCCAATATACGGAAGTGAGGCTAAGCAGCCATGTGCAGGACGTGACGATTCCTTGGGTGAGCCCAGTACCAGAGCGCTATGTATCGGCTCTGCAAGTATGGAAGCCTCCTTGGATGGCGGGGAATGCCCATGGTCTGCCCCTGCCTTCCCTTGAGGGCTGACCAGGATCTTTGGCTGTTCTATATGGACCAGCTGGGATGGGGGATAACACCACAACAGTGAGAGTCAAACGTCCTAAGAAACCCCCGGGAAGGTTAACCCGGTCAACAAATGCCCGCAGAAGTCGGATGTGTCGGCCTAACGGCGCAAGAACGCAGCTCTGCTGTAAACAGGCACAACGCAATCACATCCGAAAAAAAACTCCGGATGAACGAAGAAGAAGAAGAAACCGAAAGAAGAAAAATGACCCTAAATTACATAAAAGAACATCACCCAAGCAGCAATTGGACCCATGCATATACAGATGGATCAGCCAAAAATTCAATTGAAAATGGAGGAGGAGGAATTCTCCTAAATTTAAAAAAATGAAGTAAAAAATAACAGTCAGTGGCAACTGGAAAATTTTCAAGCAACTTCAAAGCGGAGGTGGAGGCTTTGAAAACTGCAGCAGAAATGCTCTTGATGGAGGAAAATAAAGAGAAGCAAATAGCTATCTTCACATATGCAAATTCAGCTGTCTCAATGCTGAAGAGAAAAAACAGCACAGAACTAGCTGACCTAAGAGCAGCACTCCATGGTCTATGCCAGAAATCCCCAAAAAGTTGTAATACAGTGGATCCCATCACATTGCAGTATACCTGGAAATGAAGAGGCTGACATACTAGCAAAAGAGGGCGGACGACTACCACAGCCTGACATAGACATAACCTATAATGAGGCAAAGAGGTTTATAAAAAGCACCTATAGACCCAAATGGGAAACAGAGCATCCAGGCCACCAGAATGATGATGCATATTACAAACACGACCGAAGAGAACAAGTAGCAATCTTCAGACTCCGCACAGGATATAACAGGCTGAAATACCACTTGTTCAATAAACTAAAGATAGGAGATACCGATGAATGTAATTGTCGAACTGCTAAAATGACAGCTAAACATTTGCTGCAAGAGTGCCCAATATATGCAGAACAGAGAAAGATATTTTGGCCCACACCTGCTTCATTTGAGGACAAGCTCTATGGAGATATCAACAAGCTCAAGTTGACTGCAGCTTACTTTAACTACATTCAGGTTGACATTTAAAGGTGCATGAAGAAGTATTTAGACTGCCACACTTCATACCACAAGGATGTCGGTTACACAAGCCTCCCAGAGGCATGAAATTGAATATTGCTTGGATAGCAAATCCATTACGTGGAAAGTCCGAATCGAAAGCTCACTGTGTGGGCTACATAAAAGGTGGAAAAAGTGTCCTAGTGGCACAAAATGGAATATTGCTTGGATAGCAAATCCATTACGTGAAAAGTCCGAATTGAAAGATCACTATGTGGATGTCATCTGCAGACTGCATTCTTCTGGCTTCCGGAAGAACAACCTATGGTGAACGGAAGGCCCAATATACGGAAGTGAGGCTAAGCAGCCATGTGCAGGACGTGACGATTCCTTGGGTGAGCCCAATATCAGAGCGCTGTGTGTTGGCTCTGCAATTATGGAAGCCTCCTTGGATGGCGGGGAGGGCTGACAAGGATGCCTTTGGCTGTTCTATATGGGCCAGCTGGGATGGGAGATAAACAACACCAGTGAGAGTCTCACGTCCTAAGAAACACCCGGAAAGGTTAACCCGGTCAACAAATGCCCGCAGAAGTAGGATGTGTCGGCCTAACAGCGCAAGAACGCAGCTCTGCTGTAAACAGGCACAACGCAATCACGTCCGAAAATAAAAAAACTCCGGATGAACGCAGCAGAAGAAGAAGAAGTCATCAATGATATCACACCACCCGGGCATCTTGTAAAAGTAAAAAGAGGTCTGACGTGCCTTTAATCACATGTGCGGGAGTCCATTCCAATAATTTGACATAAATATCACATATGTGTGAATGTAAGTAGTATTTAAAGGAGAAATCGAGTCGTAAGGGGGCTCACCCAAGGACCCAAAATAATTTCTTATATGGCTTATTTGTCGACACAACAAGCATTAAGAAGCTGAATTTTCAAAGCTCATGTGGTAGATTACATAACTACTTCCGGTTTTGTGTTGTTAAAAACGTAAAATGTAAGTAGTAAAATAAATATTTAAACAATAGTCTATTTTGATGTGCAAAGTGAAAAATAAAGATGGCAGCATGGGTAGTGGGACTACCACTTACCATTTCAATGCATATTTACGGATCAGATCGTCAGAAGGCCTAGGCTTTTCCCAGCTATATCTATTGTAAAAGTAACCGATTATATATTGTAATAACGTTTATTACTGTCAGTAATGGATGGGACTTAAACACTGATATCAGACCAAGGGCGAAGTGGTAGAGACACAAGACTCGTCCTTAGGTTGTGTGATGGTGTACAATCAGTCGCAGGGGCACTATACACCCGATCATACGTGGTTAAGCGCAAAAGAGACCACATGCTCACTGGCTAAAACAAGTCACATATGGCGCTGCTTCCGGCCGCATGTGTAATAGCTACAACCAGACCACGTGCTCACTGGCTACAAGTGGTTAAAGATGGCGTCGCATCCGATCACACATGGTAAAAGCAATACCAGACCACGTGGCTAAAGCCGCTCAAAGATGGCTCTGCATCCGGTACACATGGGTAATGGTCACATCCAAATGTGAATTTGCCCAACAATTTTCACTTTGGTTAACAAATTTTCCTAATTTTTATAAGTTTGACTGAGATGTTTATAACTTTGACTGAAATTTGGCCAAATTTTTTCCACATTTGGTTAACAAAGTTTCCTACTTTTCATAAATTTGGTTGAAATTTGGCCAAAATTTTCACATTTGGTTAACAAATTGTCCTACTTTTTATAAGTTTGACTGAGATTTTTATAAGTTTGGTTGAACTTTGGCCAAACTTTGCACATTTTGGTTAAGAAATTTTAGTACTTTTCATAAGTTTGACTGAGATTTTTATATGTTTGGTTGAAATGTGGCCACAATTTTCACTTTGGTTAACAAATTTTCCTACTTTTTATAAGTTTGGTTAAGATTTTTATAAGTTTGGTTGAAATGTGGCTAAAAATTTTCACCTTTGATTAAAATCTTTTTCTACTTTTCATATGGTTGACTGAGATTTTTATAAGTTTGGATGAAATGTGACCAAAATTTTTCATTTTGTTTAACAAATTTTCCTACTTTTCATAAGTTTGGTTGAAAGTTGGCCAACATTTTCACATTTGTTTAACAAGGTTTCCTACTTTTCATAAGTTTGGTTGATATCTTTATATGTTTGGTTGAAATTTTTTTCACATTTGGTTAAAGATGTTTCCTATTTTTTCCTCATAAGTTTGTTTAAAATATGTCTTTACTTGACCAAAATTTCTCACCTTTGGTTGACAATGTTTCCTACTTTTCATAAATTTGGACGATGTACTTCGTTACATGGACAATATTGTCCCCATTTAGCTAACAAATTTTCTTACTTGGTCGATATTTTTGCCATTTGGTTAACAATTGTTCCCACTTTTCATAAGTGTTGACAAGATATTTCGTTACTTTTTCCTTCTTTTTTTTCACTTTTTTTTTTTTTTTTTTTAAATAAATTTGGTTGAGATATTTATGTGATTGGCCGACCCTTTTCCCCTTTGGCTGACAAATGTTCTTACCTTTTATAAGTTTAGTTGAAATATTTCTCTCTTTGGTCGATATTTTTTCACCTTTGATTAACAAAGTTTCCGACTTTTCATAGATGTGGTTGAAATTCTGGCCAATATTTTTTGCCTTTGGTTAACAAAGTTTCCTACTTTTCATAAGTTTGGACGCTGTATTTCGTTACTTCGTCAATATTTTCCCCAATTGGCTAACGAATTTTTTTACTTGGCCAAAATGTTTCCTATTTGGCTAACAAATTTTCCTGTTTTCATAAGTGTGGATGAGACATTTCGTTACACGTACCATATTTTTCACATTTGGTTAACACATTTTCCTACTTGGTCAGTATCTTTCTAATTTGGTTAACAATTTTCATACTTTCTATAAGTTTGGTTGAGATATTTCTGTATTTTACCGCCATTTTTTCCCATTTGGCTAACATATTTTCCTACTTTACATAAGTTTGGGTGAGATATTTCTCTCTTTGGCTGATAGTTTTTCACACTCGGTTAACACAGTTTCCTACTTTTCATAAGTTTGGGAGAGATATTTCGTTACTTGGTCTATCTGTTTCCTGTTTGGTTCACACATTTCCCTACTTTTCATAAGTTTGGACACATATTTCGTTACGTGGTCAATAGTTTTTCCCTATTTGACTAACACATTTTCCTACTTGGTTGATATTTTTCCCCACTAGGTTAACATATGTTCCTACTTTTATAAGTTTGGATGTGTTGTTTCTGTATTTGACCAATATTTTTAATACTTTGTCTAACATATTTTCTCATTTGACTGTTGAAGTGGTAAATAGAAGTTGTACTTTTATCTGGCTGTGAAGTGTGGTACTGAGCAGGCACACTGAAAAACATATATTGGTCTTGGAAATGGGTTTCTGGAGAAAGATGTAAAGACCCGTATGGGCACATAGAGAGGTAATGCAAGTGTAGATGTCTAATCTGCTACGTGATAATGTCGCTGGTTATGACAGCGGATACATAACATGTTATGTTACATGCATTGCCTAAAGCTGAGTTGGGACAGTTTGTTGTGCTCATGTGTAATATTATACATCTGTTATCATGCACTAGCCACTCGGTGCTTTGATCCGATAGCCGTTACGTACAGATACGAGTTCCCCGACTAGCATCGGTGATCACATCTCTGCACTATGAGTATGAAAAAGACTTAGTCGGACACTGTGATGACTTGTTTACACGCGCGTATGCTGCATATCCCCTGTATTATACTAGTATTGTTAGGTTAACCATATGCCTACTTGGAGAACCACAACGAAAATGTGAAAGATTTATAAAAAAGCCAGCTTACCATTAGCGACTTGCCACATGTTGATCTGGTTTGCTGCTCACAGAGAACGGTACTTCTATGCGGCGAATGCTGACCGTCTTATACAGCTATTTCTTGACGTAGAGTGACTCAGCAGAATATTATGCACTGTCTGGTCATGTGACCGGATGCGACTCCATCTTTGACCGGTTGAGTCATCAGCCACGTGTTCCATATGTATCGTTATCAATGTCACTAGATGAATCGCCATCTTTGACAGGTTGAGTCATTAGCCACGTGTTTCGTTTGTATCCCAATAGACACATGACCGGATACAGCGCCATCTTTGATCAGCTTTAGCCAGCGAGCACGTGATCTGGTTTTGCTGTTACCACATGTAATCGGATGAGACGCCATATTTGATCACTTGTAGCCAGTGAGCACGTGGTCTGGTTGTAGTTATTACGCATGCGATCGGAAGCAGCGCCATATTTGATCGAATGTGAAAATTACCCATGTGTACCTGATGCAATGTCATATTTTATTGGCTTTAGCCACGTGGTCTGGATTTGCCATTACCACGTGTGATCGGATGGGACGCCATC
>OY992886.1:50853976-50926476 GCA_963921405.1 Cepaea hortensis
CAAACATAAATTGATAATGATAAAGGACGTGAAAATAAGAATTTACAATCTGTATAGCCCAGCAGATAAGGACCTTACACTCTCAAACATGAAAATAACTGACACAAACTGCATTATTGTTGGAGACTTTAATAGCCGTTCAGAAAGATGGGGATACCCAGACACTGACAAAAGAGGAGATGAAGTAGAGGACTAGGAAATAGACTCAAATCTCCATCTACTCAACAAAGCGGATGACACACCAAGCGTCTACTCCAGAAGACGGTTTACCACTTCTGCTCCAGACTTAGCTTTCTGCTCAGGAGACATCCTCTACAGAATCGATCGCCACGTGCTTGACCAATTAGCAGATAGTGACCACAGACCAATCAAGCTTGTTATGAATATGGGGTGTGTTCCTCAGGAGCAAAAGCCTTTGCCCCGCTGGAATTACAAACGAGCAGACTGGGACAGATTTGCCATACTAACAGACAAATATTGTGAAAACATAAATACACGATATGGCAACATGAAGCAAATGGTGGAAAGTCTAAACAGAGCAATAATACAGGCGGCCACTGAGTCTATTCCAAGAGGAGCGAGGACAAATTACATACCATTCTGGACTGAAGAACTACAAATTTTGGAGGACAAAGTTGAAGATGCCAGGAATACAGCAGAGAGAGAACAAACATCTGAAGCGAACATCTCTCTCAAAGCCATCTCAGCAAAATATAAAAGAACAGTAAATCAAACAACAAGAGATTGTTGGAGGAAAAAAAAAACATAAAACCTGAATTTTGACAGGGATGGAAACAAACTATGGAAACTAAAGAAAGCCACGAACAATGCAGGACCGAGAAACAAACAAATAACAATTAATCAAGGAAATGCCTTGCTTACAGGAAAAAAGGCTGCAAATGCACTAATGGAACACTATGCCAGTGCAAACCACATTGATATTACAACCGAACAAGAAAGCAATCAAAGACAAACAGATACATCATAGTAACACAGAGACAGCAGCAGAATATATGATGGCAAATCTAACAATGGAAGAAATGGAACAGCCAATGAATACCCTAAAAAAGAAGAAATCACCAGGAAAGGATGAAATCACAAATGAAATGCTAATAGGGCTAGGCACTAAGGCAAAAAAGAAACTACTAGCAGTCCTAAATTACAGCTGGAAGAGAAAAATAGTCCCACAGGCATGGAAGGAAGCTATACTAATACCAGTCCCAAAGAAAGGACAAGACCTGGAAGAACCAAATGGCTATCGACCTATCAGTCTACTTAGCTGTGTAGGAATATTAATGGAACGTATTATCAATGGCAGGCTAACATGGCATCTGGAAGAAAACCAACTCTTAACACCACACCAAGCAGGATTCAGAAAGTACAGATCCACTGAAGATTAAATAACCTATATAGCTCAGGAAAAAGAGGATGCCTTCCAAGAGAAAAAGCACACAGTTGCGGTCTGGATAGATTTCGAAAAAGCATTTGATAAAGTATGGAAGGAAGGATTGAAAGTAAAACTGCAAAAATACATGTTTGTGGGAAAATGTATAAATGGATAAGCCACTACCTTGAGAACAGAACTGCCAGGACAAAATTACAAGGACAAACCAGCAAAATGATGCTGTTGGAGCAAGGTGTCCCCCAAGGAGGAGTTCTTTCACCAACATTATTCCTAGCATATATAAATGACATCACGGAAAATTGTCCAGCCAGAGTACACACATCCTCCTTTGCAGATGACCTGGCCATATGGACATCTAAAGAATATATTAGTACAGCTAACAGCAGAATACAGCAAGCCTTATTAACGCTAGAGGACTGATCAAAATCATGGCTAGTGAAGATAAGTGAGGAGAAAACAACATGCACAATGTTCTCCTTCTCAAATAAAACTCAGCAACCTAAGCTGGTATTGAATGGAAAAATATTGCGCCATGAAGAAAATCCAATTTATCTGGAAGTCACCTTTGATCGTCGCCTGACATGGAAGACACAGGTTGGGAAAAATCGAACAAGAGCAAGGCAAAGAATGGCAATCATGAAAAAGCTTGCTGGTACAACGTGGGTAGCAGATAAGAAAGTTCTCAAGAAGTTATATACTGGACGGGTGAGGCCAGTACTGGGATATGGCATTGCAGCTTGGGCAACAGCAGCTAATTCAAACTTTAACAAAATAAGTAGAATCCAAAATCAAGGAATGCGATTCATAACTGGAAGCCTGAAGACAACGCCTATTAATGAACTAGAAAAGATCACTTGTTTACAACCAATGCAAAAATTAGAAGAATTTAGAAAATTGACAGACCACCTTATGTATAACAGGTTTAATGGTTTCGGAAAGGGAGGACTGAAGCGTAGGAACTTTGTAGAAACTGCAAAACGAAAGATTAGGGCAGATCCCATACTTAACATATCAACAGTTAAACCCATTTACAATACACACAAGTTCCCAACTTGGAGACAGCAGCAACTGCCTGAGATGATAGAAAACATTCCTGGTATTGAGAAAAAGAACACTCAGAATGAAACCGAAAGAAGAAAAATAAACCTGAACTACAAAGAAGAACATTACCCAAGCAGCAATTGGACCCATGCATATACAGATGGATCAGCCAAAAATTCAATAGAAAATGGAGGAGGAGGAATTCTCTTAAATTTAAAAAAATGAAATGAAATAAACACAGTCAGTGGCAACTGGACAATTTTCAAGTAACTTCAAAGCAGAGGTAGAGGTTTTGAAAACTGCAGCAGAAATGCTCTTGATGGAGGAAAATAAAGAGAAGCAAATAGCTGTCATCACAGATGCAAAGTTAGCTGTCTCAATACTGAAGAGCAAAAACAGCACAGAACTAGCTGACCTAAGAGCAGCACTCCATGGTCTATGCCAGAAATCCAAAAAAGTTGTAATACAGTGGATCCCATCACATTGCAGTATACCTGGAAATGAAGAGGCTGACAGACTAGCAAAAGAGGGCGGACGACTACCACAGCCTGACATAGACATAACTTATAATGAGGCAAAGAGGTTTATAAAAAGCACCTATAGAGCCAAATGGGAAACAGAGCATCCAGGCCACCAGAAGGATGATGCATATTACAAACTCGACCGAAGAGAACAAGTAGCAATCTTCAGACTCCGCACAGGACATAACAGGCTGCAATACCACTTGTTCAATAAACTAAAGATAGGAGATACCGATGAATGTAATTGTGGAACTGGTAAAATGACAGCCAAACATTTGCTGCAGGAGTGCCCAATATATGCAGAACAAGAGAAAGATATTTTGGCCCACACCTGCTTCATTTGAGGAAAAGCTCTATGGAGGTATCAACAAGCTCAAGTTGACTGCAGCTTACTTTAACTACATTCAGGTTGACATTTAAAGATGCATGAAGAAGTATTTAGACTGCCGCACTTCATACCACAGGTATGTCTGTAACAAAAGCGTCCCATATGCATGAAATAGAATATTGCTTGGTTAGCAAATCCATTACGTGGTGTGATGTCGGTTTCTAAATCAATCAATCAATCAATCAATCCATTACGTGGAAAGTCCGAATCAAATGTTTACTGTGTGGGCTTCATAAAAGGTGGAAAAAGTGTCCTAGTGGCACAAAATGGAATATTGCTTGGATAGCAAATCCATTACGTGGAAAGTCCGAATCGAAAGCTCACTGTGTGGATGTCATCTGCAGACTGCATTCTTCTGGTTTCCGGAAGAACAACCTATGGTGAACGGAAGGCCCAATATACGGAAGTGAGGCTAAGCAGCCACGTGCAGGACGTGACGATTCCTTGGGTAAGCCCAGTACCAGAGCGCTGTGTGTCGGCTCTGCAAATATGGAAGCCTCCTTGGATGGCGGGGAATGCCCATGGTCTGCCCCTGCCTTCCCTTGAGGGCTGACCAGGATGTCTTTGGCTGTTCTATATGGGCCAGCTGGGATGGGGGATAACACCACAACAGTGAGAGCCTTACGTCCTAAGAAACCCCCGGGGAATGTTAACCCGGTGAACAAATGCCCGCAGAAGTCGGATGTGTCGGCCTAACTGTGCAAGAACGCAGCTCTGCTGTAAATAGGCACAACGCAATCACGTCTAAAAAAATACTCCGGATGAACGCAGAAGAAGAATAAGAATGACTTGTGGTTACAATAACATAAGCCTTTCACCATAAGCACATTGGAATAGATCCGTTTATCATGGTATGCCGGTGAGATAATTACTCTCTCTCTCTCTCTCTCTCTCTCTCTCTCTCTCTCTCTCTCTCTCTCTCTCTCTTTTCTCTCTCTGTCTCTCTCCCCCTGTCTCTCTCTCTGTCTGTCTCTCTCTTTCTGTCTCTCTCTCTTTCTCTCTCTGTGTCTCTCTCTGTCTGTCTGTCTGTCTCTCTCTCTCTCTCTCTCTCTCTCACACACACACACACACACACACACACACACACACACACTATATCATGCAACTTCGTCCGTGTCCTCCGCATGATTCATCTGTCTGTAATTCACTTCGTCGTGTGTTGGTAGGTTTCCCTCTATTTCGTTAACCCTGCAGGTTCCAGGCGACGGACTTTCAATATGTAGTATGTTCTAATTGTCTCTGTGTGTGCCCTCTCCGTGCCGGATTCATTTCCTCATCTCTTGATTGACTGATGCTTAATTAGTTCACCCATCTTTGTGTACATTAGTGCCTAGACGATGAGCGGCATCCCTGGCGCACGCATGTTTTTATTTCAGCTGTAATTGTTAGTCTAAACTCGTGAAGAACTTAGATAATTTCCTGCAAGTGCTACTTAAAACCGTGGCACTAGCCACTCTGAGATTGTTTACACGATTCCCACTAACGGATATACCCAAGATAGCGTGTCTAGATTCCATTGTTATGTCACTGGCTGAGTTGAAAAGACCAAGTGACGGTACACTTTTCTGTATATCCTAGCCACTTTAATAACATTCTCTAAATTGCTTTTTAATTATATAATCTGCATAGTTGGATACCTCTTGAAAAAACAAATCCAACGATACCTTATTCAAGTCTGTAGGTCAATTGTAGGCTGAGATATTAATTTTTGTATGTCAGTTTATTATTTAACATTGACATATTGGGAAATGGTCAAAATCCCATATGGAAAAGTGTGACCACAAAACACATAAGCTAAGGGCAGAATACTGCTCTTTGTTTTTTTTTTCTCGCTAAGGGGGATAACATCAGAAACTTTGGGAAATCATGAGGAATATGGGCTTTCCATCACATGTAGCACAACTCATAAAAATGCTCTATCTAGACCAACAAGCAGCAGTTAGAATAGATGGCGAAACATCAGATTGGTTTGACATCAAGCTAGGAGTCCGTCAGGGCTGCGTGCTGTCACCCTATTTGTTTAACCTGTACGCCGAAACAATAATGAGAAATGTAAGAGATGATATAAACAAGGAGCTATATGATGCACTAAATATCGGCGGTCATGACATACCAGAGATTCGATATGCTGATGATACAGTATTACTATCCACAACACAGAATGGCATAGAAAACCTAATAGCCTCAACCCAATTGAATAGTGAAAATCACAACTTATATCTTAACATAACAAAAAACAAAGATAATGCATACAGATAAAACTACTATGGAGAAAGAAATATACATTAATGGGGGAAAATTGGAGGTGGTGGAAAATTTTGAATATCTTGGGTCATTGATTACCAATAACGGTGACACAATGAAAGAAATTAAACGGCGATTATCCATTGCTCTTCAAAGACTATAACAGATGAATAAATTATGGAGTGGGACAGACAGAACTACAAAAATTAGATTTTTAAGAGCATGCATCTTTCCCATTGCAACATACGCCTGCGAGACATGGACACTTACTAAACAAGCTGAACAGCGCATAAACGCCTTTGAATATAAATGTTATAGACGAGTTTTAAGAATATCTTGGGTAAAGAAAAGAACAAATGCATCCATACTTCAAGAGTTGAATATTGAGGAGGGTTGGCTATTAAAGACGATAAAACAAAGAAAACTGAAGTATTTTGGTCACTTGAAACGTCACGAAAGTTTGGAGAGAACAATAATGGAAGGGTATATGCCTGGGAAGAGAGGAAGAGGAAGGCCAAAGAGAAGATGGGTGCAGGATGTGGCGGATGATCTCCAGATGGGTGTATCAGACGCGGGACATCTTGCTTGTGATTGAGAGGTTTTCCGGAAGGTTGTTATGGGAGCGAGGTTCTGCAAAGGACATGCTACTGAATGAATGAATGAAGGGGGATAACTCAGGTTGTTATTTTGAGGGCCACCGTTAAACGCAAAATTCATATGAAAACCTTAAACTTCCTCATCCTCCTTCCTCTTCCTCCACTCCAACCCCCTCCTTTGCCTACTCCTTCTCATTCTTTCTTCTCCTCCTTCCTCCTAAAGCCATTTTAATAATATGGCACATTTTCCCAAAATGCAAAAAAATAGTTCACTATGACAGTCATGTAATAATAAAAATTGTGAATGATGTAATAAACCCAGTAGTCGGCTGGATTAGCGCATTCGGCATTGGTTATGCTGACGTCATGCGTTCGAATCTCCATGAAGAATTTTTGTGTTCTCAGTAGCATAGTGGTAAGTGTTTCTGCCTGTCATGCAGGAGCTCGAAGTTCGAATCCCCTCGGGAAGGCAATATTTTAAGGCTCAGTTGGTTAGAGCGTCGTGCTAATAAAGCGAATGCCGTGGGTTCGATCCTCATACTGGCTAGGGAAATGTATTGTCCATTACCCCATGTGCACAACAATCACCGTCAGATTGATAGGACTGTGAGGGTAAAACATATTCAGCTGCTTTAGTGGCTGTCTAGTCACGGGACTATCATTCTGAGCCGGTGATGGACCCTACTATAACTTCTCCTTGAGGTTGAACGGGGTAGGGGTAATGGTGAAATCGAATCGAATCAAATAACGATTTCTGGTGGCTTTCAATTTTTATAAAATGCCAAATCATGCACTTTAGAAAAAGTAAATAACCAAACCATGAGTTATTAGTTTGCATATACAAAATTATGATTCTGAGTTATGATAGTTGAGTAACTGTTATTAATAAACTACATTATTAAAGCCAGATCCTTGATGAAGAGGTTATATTTCTTTTGTTCGGGCTGATAAACAGAACGTAAAGGTCATGTCACCGCTGTAATCTACCTGTCATATATTTTTACAAAAATATTTTATTACGTAATTTAGAGGGACGCAGAGGTGCTTCCAAGGCACCAGGGCCAGATTCAATACTGGCCAAGACCTACTAACACGTCCTAGTCGTGCGTCCTGGGCAAAAGGTCCCTTCAAGGTCCTAGCTAACATAGAAGAATCGCTGATTCTTCCGAAGTCGGAGAGTGTCTGCCTGCTCGGTGAGGAACCACCAGTCTGCACACCAATAAGCCAGACATGGGACAACGGATACTCACGCAAACCTCAGTACGGAATGACATTACACTGATGTTAGACACCAGGATGTTTTCATCCGACATACAGGACTTCATGCTGGAGTTCACAACCATTGAACGCAAGCAAGCAAGTAATTTAGGCGAACAACTAATTACATAAAGAACAAAATGGAAATAACAGAACTTACCATTGTTAGGTAAACAATTCAACCTTATAGTCACTGTATATTTTGCATGACTTCTTGTTCACACAACTTCAGACATGAAGACCTGAAAATATTTTTAACAGGAGCAGTCAATTTGAGACAATATATTTCTACACCACCAACTAAAATCAGACTTAAAATAATGTAATAAACCCTAATAGTTATGGTGGCTTTTATCTTATATATAAAAGGCAATCTCCGTCTGTATGTCTGTATGTCTGTATGTCCTTTATGCGTTCGCGAACGGCCCATCCGATTGAGATGAAATTTTCTACACGTCTTCCTCTTATTCCCGCGCAGCCAACTGTGATATTTTTTAAGTGTGAAATCGGCTGCTTACTTAATATTATTTAATTTTTCATTTTACATTATTATTTTTATACAGCGAAGGGACTTAACTCTAGAAAGGTTATTTCAAGGGGCATAACTTTTAATAACTTTTCTGTAGGCCTATACTTTATAGTCATATTGTTGCATTGTTTTCAAAGATTTATAAATTCTTTGTCTATAGTTATGTACCGGCATATGAGTTATAATAAATAATGATACAATCTTTAAGGCATGTTCAAAGTTTTCATAAAAATAATGCATAATGCATAACATTGTAACTCATCTTTTTATGCTTAAGAAATTATCTACAGTCATGCAGGTGATTAACAACATAATAAATAAATAATAGTTACCTTATCTCTATCAAGTTTGAAGATTTTATATTTCTTTACACTGTCGCCAACTCTAAGAAGACATGGAACAACTTCAGCCATTATTAAATCTACAGGCATATGGGTTATAATCCTCCTCCTCCTCCACTCCCCTCCTCCTACCCTCTTCCTCTTCCCCTCCCCCTCTCCCTCCCCCTCCCTCTTCCTCCTCCTCCCTCCTCCTCCTCCTCCTACCTCCTCCCTCCTCCTAATCCCTCATCTTCCTTCCTCCCTCTTCCTCCTCCCTCCTCCTCCCTCTTCCTCTTCCCTCCTCCTCCTTCTCCCTCCCCTTCCCTCCTCCTCCCTCCTCCTCCGTCTCCTCCCTCCTCCCCCTCCCTTCTCCTCCCTCCTCCTCATCCCTCCTCCTCCTCCCTCCTCCCTTTTCCTCCCTCCTCCTCCTTCCTCCACATCCCTCTTCCTCCTCCTCCCTCCTCATCATTCCTCCTCATCATTCCTCCTCCTCCTTCTACCTCTTCCTCCCTCCTCCTTCTCCCTCCACCTCCTCCCTCCTCCTCTCTCCTCCTTCTCCCTCATCCTCCCTCTCCCTCCTCCCTCCTCCTCCCCTCTTCCTCATGCGTTCTCCTCCTCCCTCCTTCTCTCTCCGCCTCCTCCCTCCTCCTACTCTCTTCTCCTCCTCCCTCCTCCTCCCTCTCCCTCCCCCTCCCTCTCCTCCTCCCTCCTCCTCCCCTCGTCCTGCGTTCTCCTCCTCCCTCCTTCTCCCTCCTCATCCTCCTCCTTCTCCCTCCTCCTCCCTCTTCCTCCTCCCTCCTCTTCCCCCTCCTCCTCCCTCCTACTCCTCCTTCCTCCTCCTAATCCCTCCTCCTCCCTTTTATTCATCCCTACTCCTCCTCCTCCCTCCTCTTCTCTCCTCCACCTCCCTCTTCCTCCTCCCTCCTCCATTTACCCAAGACAGACAGACAGACAGACAGATAGTCGGGAACGGGAGCTTATATGACTACTTACATGATTTAAATGAGATGCTCTCCACCATGGGCTGGGCCGGGTCAGACAGACAGACAGACAGACAGTCAGACAGTCGGGAACGGGAACTTATATGACTACTTATATGAATTAAATGAGATGCTCCCCACCAGGGTCTGGGCGAAGCCGGGCCGGGTCGGGTCAGACAGACAGACAGATAGATAGTCGGGAACGGGAACGGGAGCTTATATGACTGCTTATATGAATTAAATGAGATGCTCCCCACCAGGGACTGGGCGAAGCCGGGTCAGACAGACAGACAGACAGACAGACAGACAGACAGACAGTCGGGAACGGGAACGGGAGCTTATATGACTACTTATATGAATTAAATGAGATGCTCCCCACCAGGGACTGGGCGAAGCCGGGCCGGGTCAGCTAGTCTCTTATATATAAATTAGGATGTGCGTATCTCTGTATGTATTTATGTATCTCTGTCTGTATGTATGTCCCTCTTCCTCCTCCCTCCTCCTCCCTCTTCCTCTTCCCTCCTCCTCCTTCTCCCTCCCCTTCCCTCCTCCTCCCTCCTCCTCCGTCTCCTCCCTCCTCCCCCTCCCTTCTCCTCCCTCCTCCTCATCCCTCCTCCTCCTCCCTCCTCCCTTTTCCTCCCTCCTCCTCCTTCCTCCACATCCCTCTTCCTCCTCCTCCCTCCTCATCATTCCTCCTCATCATTCCTCCTCCTCCTTCTACCTCTTCCTCCCTCCTCCTTCTCCCTCCACCTCCTCCCTCCTCCTCTCTCCTCCTCCTCCCTCATCCTCCCTCTCCCTCCTCCCTCCTCCTCCCCTCTTCCTCATGCGTTCTCCTCCTCCCTCCTTCTCTCTCCGCCTCCTCCCTCCTCCTACTCTCTTCTCCTCCTCCCTCCTCCTCCCTCTCCCTCCCCCTCCCTCTCCTCCTCCCTCCTCCTCCCCTCGTCCTGCGTTCTCCTCCTCCCTCCTTCTCCCTCCTCATCCTCCTCCTTCTCCCTCCTCCTCCCTCTTCCTCCTCCCTCCTCTTCCCCCTCCTCCTCCCTCCTACTCCTCCTTCCTCCTCCTAATCCCTCCTCCTCCCTTTTATTCATCCCTACTCCTCCTCCTCCCTCCTCTTCTCTCCTCCACCTCCCTCTTCCTCCTCCCTCCTCCATTTACCCAAGACAGACAGACAGACAGACAGATAGTCGGGAACGGGAGCTTATATGACTACTTACATGATTTAAATGAGATGCTCTCCACCATGGGCTGGGCCGGGTCAGACAGACAGACAGACAGACAGTCAGACAGTCGGGAACGGGAACTTATATGACTACTTATATGAATTAAATGAGATGCTCCCCACCAGGGTCTGGGCGAAGCCGGGCCGGGTCGGATCAGACAGACAGACAGATAGATAGTCGGGAACGGGAACGGGAGCTTATATGACTGCTTATATGAATTAAATGAGATGCTCCCCACCAGGGACTGGGCGAAGCCGGGTCAGACAGACAGACAGACAGACAGACAGACAGACAGACAGTCGGGAACGGGAACGGGAGCTTATATGACTACTTATATGAATTAAATGAGATGCTCCCCACCAGGGACTGGGCGAAGCCGGGCCGGGTCAGCTAGTCTCTTATATATAAATTAGGATGTGCGTATCTCTGTATGTATTTATGTATCTCTGTCTGTATGTATGTCCTTTATGCGCTCGCGAACGGCCCATCCGATTGAGATGAAATTTTTTACACGTCTTCCTCTCAATCCCGTGCTGCCAACTGTCGTATTTTTTTTTCTTCTTCCTCCTCCTCCCTCCTCCCCCTCCCAAAATACGTACGTCCAGGAAATGGTCTTCTACATAGACACTTCTCTCTGAGGTCCGCGATAACATATTAACCTGGTGGGATGGCAATCAATCATCTACTACCTCCTCCCTCCTCCTCCCTCCTCCTCCTCCTCTCCCCTCCTCCTCCTCCCTCCTTCTCCCTCCTCCTTCTACCTCTCCCTCCTCTTCCTCCTCCATCCTCCTCCTCCCTCTTCCTCCTCCTCCTCTCTTCCTCCTCACTCCTCCTCCTCACTCTTCTTCCTCCTCCCTCTACCTCCTCCCTCCTCTCCTCTCCTTCCTTCTCCTCCCTCCTCCTCCCTTTTCCTCCCTCCTCATCCTCCCTCTACCTCCTCCCTCCTCCTCCTTCCTCCACATCCCTCCTCCTCCTCTCCCCTCCTCCTCCTACCCTCTTCCCCTCCCCCTCCTCCCTCTACCTCCTCCTTCTTCCATCCTCCTCCTCCTTTCCTCCTCCTCCCTCTTCCTCTTCCTCTTCCTCCTCTTCCTCCTCCTCCTCCTCTTCTACCTCCTCACTTCTCCTCCTCTCTCCTCCTCCCTTTTCCTTTCTCCTACTCCTCCCTCTACTCCTCCCTCCTCCTCCGTCCTCCACATCCCTCCTCTTCCCTCTTCCTCCTCCTCCCTCCTCTCCATCCTCCTCCTCCCTCTTCCTCCTCCTTCTTCCATCCTCCTCCTCCCTCTTCCTCCTCCTTCTTCCTTCTCCTCCCTCCTCCTCCCTTTTCCTCCCTCCTCCTCCTCCCTCTACCTCCTCACTCCTCCTCCTCCCTCCCCTCCTCCTCCCTCTACCTCCTCCCTCCTCCTTCTTCCTTCTCCTCCCTCCTCCTCCCTTTTCCTCCCTCCTCCTCCTCCCTCTACCTCCTCACTCCTCCTCCTCCCTCCTCCTCCTCTTCCTCCTCCTTCCTCCTCCTCCCTCTTCCCTCCTCCTCCCTCTACCCCCTCCTCCTCCCTCTTCCTCCTCCTTCTTCCATCCTCCTCTCCCTCTTCCTCCTCCTTCTTCCTTCTCCTCCCTCCTCCTCCCTTTTCCTCCCTCCTCCTCCCCCTCCTCCTCCCTCCTCCTCCTCCCTCCTCCTCCCTCTACCTCCTAATCCCATCACATTCCTCCTCTCCCTCTTTCTCCTCCTCCCTCTCCTCCTCCTGCTCCCTCCTCCTCCTCTTCCTCCTCTTCCTCCTCCCTCTTCCTCCTCCTCCTCCCTCTCCCTCCTCCCTCTCCCTCCTCCTCTTCCTGCTCCCTCTTCCTCCCTCCTCCTCCTTCCTCCTTCTCCCTCTGCCTCCTCCCTCCTCCTCCTTCTTCCTTCTCCTCCCTCCTCCTCCCTTTCCCTCCCTCCTCCTCCTCCCTCTACCTCATCACTCCTCCTCCTCCCTCCTCCTCCCTCTTCCTCCTCCTTCCTCCTCCTCCCTCTTCCCTCCTCCTCCCTCTACCTCCTCTTCCCTCCTCCTCCTCCCCCTCCTCCTCCCTCCTCCTCCTCCCTCCTCCTCCCTTCACATTCCTCCTCCTCCCTCTCCTCCTCCTGCTCCCTCCTCCTCCCTCATCCTCCCTCCTTCTCCTCCCTCCTCCTCCTCCCTCCTCCTCCCCTCCTCCTCCTAATCCCTCCTCCTCCCTCCTATTCCTCCCTACTCCTCTGTCTCCGCCCTCCTCCTCCCCTCCTCCACCTCCCTCTTCCTCCTCCCTCTCCCTCCTCCCTCTCTCTCCTGCTCCCTCTTCCTCCTCCTCCTCCTTCCTCCTTCTCCCGCTGCCTCCTCCCTCCTCCTCCTTCTTCCTTCTCCTCCCTCCTCCTCCCTTTTCCTCCCTCCTCCTCCTCCCTCTACCTCCTCACTCCTCCTCCTCCCTCTCCTCCCTCTCCTCTCCTCCCTCTCCCTCCTCCTCCTCCCTCCTCCTCTTCCCTCCTCCTCCTCCCCCTCCTCCTCCCTCCTCCTCCTCCCTCCTCCTCCCTCTACCTCCTCCTCCCTTCACATTCCTCCTCCTCCCTCTTTCTCCTCCTCCCTCTCCTCCTCCTGCTCCCTCCTCCTCCCTCATCCTCCCTCCTCCTCCCCCTCCTCCTCCTAATCCCTCCTCCTCCCTCCTATTCCTCCCTACTCCTCCTGTCTCCGCCCTCCTCCTCCCTCCTCCACCTCCCTCTTCCTCCTCCCTCCTCCATTTACCCAAGACAGACAGACAGTCAGACAGATAGTCGGGAACGGGATCTTATATGACTACTTATATGATTTAAATGAGATGCTCTCCACCATGGGCTGGACTGGGTCAGACAAACAGACAGATAGATAGATAGACAGACAGACAGACAGTCGGGAACGGGAACTTATATGACTACTTATATGAATTAAATGACATGCTCCCCATCAGGGTCTGGGCGAAGCCGGGCAGGGTCAGCTAGTGTTTTATAAAATTCCAAATCATGCACTTATTGTAACTGAGTAACTGTTATTAATCAATTAAATTATTAAATCTTTCACTGATTCAAATCATGTGATATTAATAAAATAGTGACACCATCTGTTCTGTTTTCTTGTTTCATATATATTAATATGTATGGTTTCTATGGGCTTTATTAAGTTTGGCTGAAGACTTACAGATGGCAGTAAACAGGGTGGCGGAGTGGTGCAGGGACGCAGGGGCCATTATATCTTATAAATCCAGACAGGGCATCGGTTGTGTGGTACTCCCAGGATAACCGGATCGTTAAGGCAGAGGTTCCATGTATTATATTGAAAGGATGTCCACTTAGTAGAGACGGTAAATTGAAGTACAGTGGTACCTAGGTGTCAGGGTCTTAAACCTGGCTCGTTAACCTAACACATGTGAGACAGTACAAATACAACGTGATTTGACTTGAGACTCAACGACACGAAGTTTCGATGAATTTATTTACAGATCACGATCTAGAGATGATCATCACAATACATAAGTTATAACAATACACTTACAGGCAACCCACAGCTTACAATCAGTCTCACAAGATATACAAGCACTCGACTTTCGGGCCACAGAACTACACAAGCCTTTCTCCCATCATACGTCCAGTCGAGTCCGAGTCCCAGAGCTGTCTGGCTATTTCTCGCAACGCGCCTGCCCACCTGAAGTGGCTTCACGAGGCCTGCGTGCGTCCTGCTTTGTCCTTGCCTGACCGCTGGCTGTCTCGTCAGCCGGCAACCTCGCAGGCAGGTAACTAATACTCGCCTGGCGGGCGTAACGATGTTACAGCATCCCCGCTAGGGACTATTCGCCTGGCGGGCGTAACGATGTCCCTGCATCTCTGCTGGCAATACTTTAGACTCTGACATGCTCCCCCCGGGGCTTCTTCATGAAAGATGTTATCTTTCATGTACACTCTATATACAATACTGGGTTAATATTTTTAACCTGCCAGAGTCAACCTTTCTGTTATATACAATTATTTTGGAGTAGAAATACAAAAACACATATCTTGGCATAGAAACACATAAGAAATGGACATTGTATCTAAAAACATGTGGTGTTCAACCTTTAACACTCGTCAAGCTTCATCCTCTCGATGGCTGATTACCTTAATTGCATTATTGACCCAGTCAGATCGGTAGTAACAGCTTCCCAAGCAACTACCTCGCAGCCTTTCAAAAAAAAGTAATAATATGCTTTTTGAGACAAAAAACATCTGGCAAAACTGTAATACGGCTTTATATAAGCCGCATTCAACGCTCAAACTCTGACCTCATTTGGCCAGGAGTTCTTGTGTCGGTCTGCAATGTCGGTAACACTCTACCATGCCCAGTAGATGGCTTCTTGGCGTGTTAATCTGGCAACAACATGGTTATTTATATACAATTAATAAAGTTCTCTTTCTACCACACACTACACAATTATTCACGACAATCACTACATTAATAATAAAATAAGAAAAACTATATATATTGGGAATACACCCTATCACATCATATAGACATACACAGCTTTCGTGAAAAAAAAACTTCACTGATGCCTGGCTGTGTTGGTCTGAGTGTATTTTACACACTGCACTCAGACATTGGTGCTTACTGGGTCGGTCGGACAACGGGACAAAAGATCGGCAATCGTGTTGGTTCTGCCCGGGATGTGTCGAACTTCAAAGCTGTAATCTTGAAGCTTAAGGGGCCAGCGAGCTATCATTTGGTTGGAAGGTACACCTGAATTGATAAATCTCAATGGACTACTGTCAGACTCCACAATAAAATGACGTCCCAGAAGGAACCTGGAAAATTTAGTTATACCCTCAACCAGAGCAAGGGCTTCCAACTGCGGTGTCGACCAAGAGCGTTCTCTAGGTTTTAATTTTCTCGAGAAGTAATATACAGGATGTAAGATGTTATCATGTTCCTGTAACAGAACTGCTCCAATCGCTACGGAGCTCGCGTCTGTGCGTAATCTGAAAGAAATAAGAAAATTTGGCAATTTGAGAATGGGATTCTTTAAACTATTCTCAGAGAAATAAGATAATACTTTATGGAATGCAAATTTTAGGCATTCATTGCTTACAATTAGTCTCACAAGATATACAAGCACTCGACTTTCGGGCCACAGAACTACACAAGCCTTTCTCCCATCATACGTCCAGTCGAGTCCGAGTCCCAGAGCTGTCTGGCTATTTCTCGCAACGCGCCTGCCCACCTGAAGTGGCTTCACGAGGCCTGCGTGCGTCCTGCTTTGTCCTTGCCTGACCGCTGGCTGTCTCGTCAGCCGGCAACCTCGCAGGCAGGTAATTAATACTCGCCTGGCGGGCTTAACGATGTTACAGCATCCCCGCTAGGGACTATTCGCCTGGCGGGCGTAACGATGTCCCTGCATCTCTGCTGGCAATACTTTAGACTCTGACACTAGGGTTACGAACGCCTCAGGTCACGAACAATTCAGGTTACGAACAACAACCTCGAAAATGTTATGTCTCGGGTAATGAACAGTGTCTCGGGTTACGAACGAAGGCAAGAGAGAGAGAGAGAGAGAGAGAGAGAGAGAGAGAGAGAGAGAGAGAGAGAGAGAGAGAAGAAAGAGAGAGGGAGAGAGAGCAAGGTGTAACGTTGGAGACAAACGATCGCGTACAGTACAAACAGTACTACAGATGAGCTTGTGGATCTTCAGAATGAACAGCTAAAGACATTAAAGGAGGGGCAGTCGTCCGATGATGAGGAGCCAGTGACCATTTCAGCTGCCAGGATTAAAGAAATGAAATTTGCAGCAAGTGGGCAGATGTCGAAGACTTCATTGTGAACCATCATCCAAACAAACTTGTTGCTAACAGGGCAGTAAACCTGATGAATGATAGCGCGATGACCCACTTCAGAAAGATTCTCCAGCAAAGGAAGCGACAAGTTTCCCTTAATAGTTTCTTGGTGCAGAAAGATTCCCAGTCGGCAGCCAAGAAACAGCGACAAGATACTCCTGAAACTAATAATTCAGAATAACAAAGAAAGTGACAAATTTCTCATGATCGTTTTCTTGGTAATAAAGATAGACTAAATCTTTTGTTATTTTACATTTAATTCATTTGGTTGTTTTCTTTCTGTTTATTTAATACGTGAAGTTCACGTATTCTTTGAGTTTTGTCCGGTAAACGACCGGATGTTAATAAAAAGAGAACGATACTTTCATCTTGAAAAGGATTGTCGTTATTTCATTGATTTCAATGTTTCGGGTTACGAAAGTTTCGGGTTACGAACCGAGTTCTGGAACGAATTAAGTTCGTAACCCGAGGTAACACTGTACTTGGAATCACCTTTGAGAGATGTATTTCGTTTAAGGATAATGTCTCCACGCTTTGGTGTTGATGACTTATAAGGGACTTAATGCATTGAGGGTGATGGCAGCAACCGGGGTAGATCAGAGGATGCTTCATATGCTCTTTCAGCAGTTAATAATTTATGTCACTGAGTACTGTTTGGGGCTGCTGACAGCATCAAAGAGCCAGCTAGAAAGGTTGGAGCGCATACAGAATGCTGCCATGAGGTAATCCTGAGGTGCACAAAAGACACCAATTATATGCATGAGGCATATCCTGGCGCTACCATCAATAGCGGAAAGGCTTAGGGGTTCTTCAAGCCAAATGGTACCTGAGAGTTTCTGCAGATAGGAATCACCCCTTGCTTGCAGTCATGGATTCGGTCAAAGGTCATAGACTGAGACGAGGCAGGTCTTGCGTGGCACAGGCAGAAATCTCCACATGCCAGGAGTGTGATCTAGAGACCATCAATGGTGAACAAGAGTGGGTTGAAATACCGGAAGACAGGGACTCACTGGCACAATGTACGAGTAATAGTAACAATGAGTCGTGGTTTGCAGAGAATGGGCAGCGGGCCGCACAGAGTTTGAGGTGCAACAAGTGATCCAGAGTAACACACATCAAGGTGACATAGTGACCTACACTGACGGGTCAGTGGTGAAAAACAGACGGAGTGGTTGGGGTTTCATTGTGAAGGCTAATGGACGATTCTTGAAAAAAAAAAAAACACGAGAGTCTGGCATACTACGACCTGCAGCATGAGAATAGAGGTGGAAGCAGTAACAGCGGCATTTCTCTGGTTAGAGGAGATCACTGCAACACACATTGCATTCATTACGGACTCAAGTAATATGCTTAGTAAGGTAGCGAAAGAAATGTTTCATGTGCAATGGCGATCCTCGCTTCAGAGGATTGTGAGAATTGAATGGAATTTTCACCATGGCCATGCGGAAGTGCGGGGGAGGGGGATGAACAGGCCGATAGGATGGCAGGGAATACATCTGAGGATGGTAGATTACCTATGAACAAGGGAAAGGTTGTCGAGCGCCTATGGGACCAGGTAGAGAAGGCGAGACAACAGACTGAGAACCCGTATGTGGAAAAAATGATATTGCGGGGGATTGACAGCGGTTCTGAAAGAGTCTCAAAACTGAGATGGAAGACCAGGAGAACTTTCAGATAGCGGTGTGAACGATTAGTAGCATGACTCTTCGCTGGCTGTTGAACGAGGGGACTGTGTGCGTATGGAAATGTCCTGAGTGCAGTGATGTCAGTTATTAGCTCATCTCAACTTCTTAATTTTAGTACCAAATTCGAAATAGCCATGTGTAATGCCGTGTAATGTTTACGGCTGCCATCCCTAGACAGTTTATATGTGCACTGTTTATTACCAGCAATCTCTCATCGCTGCCGGAGAAATCCTGCTGGCTAGGGGAGGGTTCATTCATTGTTCAGGACAGCCGCTACATTTTCTAAAAGCCCGCGCAATTTTTTTTAACAGCCTGTAGAATGTATGGTTTAAATAGCCTCATTTAAGGCCGCTTCTCGGCTTTGTTCAAACCATAGGGCAATAACTGGCTTCGTTTGGCTGCTACAGTGAGAGCTGAAAAGCACACCGCACAATTTCATGAAGAGGACTGGGCCATCATGAATTATTAGAGCACCGGTTAAATGTGTCATTAAAATCACACTCAGCTTCCAGACTGCATGAAGAGGTGTTGGTTGTCACTTCATGTCAACAACACAACGTTCTCTATGTTTCTTATGATGTTTCGAAGAGAAGATGTTTAAATCATCATTATCATCATCATCATCATCATCATCATCATCATCATCATCATCATCATGTCTTATGCCGAAAAGCATGGACGATCATGGTTCGCTATCTCACAAGATCATCAGTCTTGGATTAGGTGTGTGTTCTTGACTCGATTATGCCATGCGGTCAAGCCCTCCTCATAATGAGTCCAAAAATGCATGTGAACTTCTAATTTCTCTAATCTTCTCCTTCTTCGTCGCTTGTGCGATATTTTGAATCAATCATCTAGCATGTGTTGAATCTGAGGGATATTAGAACCATTTTGTCAGTTTAATAGGGTGCACGTTAGGCGGACATCATTTACCCATGGTTTAGGGGTGTGCTGATGAGTGCCAAAAGCGTTACTGACTACTGCATCTCTAGGGAACCACCAACTCCGAGATCCCCTGCCAGTTCGGTTTAGGCCAGTGATGACCATTTATCCGTGGTTTACGACGTGGACTTACGGCATAAGTCTTGTAAGGGGTTCCGTAACACCAGTACAGAGCACGCTGGCGCCTTAAGTGTGGTACAGAGTATCCCTTTATACGCAACACAGAGGCCTTAACTTTCTGCCATGCCTGTGACCGAAGTCATTACATCTTTTCTCTAATCTCTAATTCTCTAATCAACGAACGGTTTTCACTTGTTTATTTTCTGTCCGCCAATGATATTCTTTGCATTTCCCTCAGAAATCCCATTCCCACTGCCATTAGACATATCTCAGCTTCTCTGTTATTTACCAATGCTTCAGATGCACACAACAGTATAGTTTCTACCTAAAGCTTCAACCATCCTCTTTTCACTGCCATTGCAAATCTGGAAAGAAGGTCTGATGAAAAATCTGAGAAACTGCAAAGTCAATGGAAGAATGTACAAATGGGTGTAAGCATACTTGCACAACAGAAGAGCCTGAGTACAGATAGACGGACTCAAGAGCAAGAAAGTTCTACTGCGTCACGATGTTCCCCAGGGCGGAGTCTTGTCCCCCACACTTTTTCTAATCTTCATCAATGTTCTTGTTGCTAATCTACCGCATGGAATTAAAGCGGCAATGTACGCCGACGACCTGGTTTTATGGAGCACAAATGAACATGCATCAGTGGCCACCAAATTGCTACAAAGAGCTGTAGATACATTTGCTGCGTGGGCAAATAGATAGTGTGTCAGCATAAACACTGACAAGTGCAGCACCACTCTATTTACCCTCTCTTCAAAACAAAAGGCAGGGATCATCCAGATAAATAGAACACCCCCAAGAGAAGATAAAGAACCAACATACCTTGGAGTAACATTTGAAAGACAGGCTGACATGGAGAAAGCACTTCAACAAAGCAATAGCAAAAGCCAGAAGGAAAATAACCATCCTGAGAAAGCTAAGTGGAACAACATGGGGAGCCAGTGGGAAAATACTTAGCAAAGTTTACCAACAGAGCATACGACCACACCTGGAATATGGGTCAACTGCGTGGTGTTCAGCATAAAAAACCACACTACAAGAGCTGGACGAGGTGCAGAATCAAGCACTTAGAGTCACCACAGGAGGGTTGAGATCAACCCCTATAGTGGAAATGGAGAAGATGGGGAGGACACAAGCACTGAGTGAGCGCAGAGACACGAAGACGCTAATACAAGCAGAAAAGTTTCTCAGCTTGCCAGGCCACCCTATGAAGAACAGATTTGTAAACCTAGCTATGTGGTGGTTGAAAAGAAGTAGTTTTATCCACCAGGCCAAACGACTCTGCAGAGATACCACCGATTTGCCCACAGTTGGTATCCCCCTAACAACTATTCCAGAGCGAACTCCGTGGAAAGATGTGCATAGACTATCATTACAAATCCAGACAAAAGTGAGAGGAATATTTGACAAGGAAGAACAGAACATTGTGCAGCGCAGAACAGCCACTCTCAGCTTCCTTGATGAAGAATACCCACAGGACCTCTGAATCCGAATCTACACAGATGGGTCGGCACAAAATGCTGTTCGAAATGGAGTAGCGGAAGTGTACATAGAATACCCAAATAATACTAGGGACACAGCCAGAGTTCCAACAGGAAAGTACTGCCATAACTATGATGCTGAAATTGAGGCCATCAAGATAGCTACAGAGAAATTACTAAATACCAGCAATGGTACACAACCTGTGGTGCTACTGACAGATGCAAAATCAGAACTCGATGTGCTCCTGTCTGGGAAATTGCCAGTACTAAGGGCACTACTTTCTGAACGTAGCAGTCAGCATAAGGTCACCATACAGTGGATACTATCCCACTATGGAGTACCCGGAAACGACAGAGCTGATCAATTGGCTAAGGAAGGAGCCAAAGAAGAACAGCCTGATGTGCCCGTTACATACCACCAAAAGAAAAGAAAAATCAGTCAGAAAGCCACCAAAAATCTGCTCAAGATGACTACCACGTTATGGAAAGACCAGAACAAGTCATTATTCTGCGCCTCAGAACAGGACACAATAGATTACGCAACCACATGTATATAAAATTCAAGACTGGTGAATCAGCCATGTGCACATGTGGCTTGGCGTCGCAGAAAGCAGAGCACATACTCCAAGACTGCCCAAAATATAACATATCTAGGCAAACCTTCTGGCCTAGAGAGACGACAGTTGAAGATAAACTCTATGGACCACTGTCATTAAAAACAAACTGTCATTTACTGCCAATATAGTACCTTTCGGTGTATGGCAGAAGGGTCTTTGAGCCTGAGGTATAAAGGCCGCCTGGCTAGTGCAGTCGCCGCGAACTGTGCAGGTTAGGATTTTCTTTTTGCCCCCCGACAGAAAAAAATCCCACACCTTACCGAGGGATCGAACCCGGGTCTCCCGAACGAGAGTCCGGCGTTCTAGCCACTCGGCCAGCTGTGTGAACTGAAAAAGACAGTTAAGTTCATACAAGAGACAACATTGCAGATATAGACATATTTCAAGCGAACGAGAGAAGAAGAAGAAGAACTGCCATTGCCAGCTTTTTATTCGCTAGATGTAAAACATAAAAAGAAACAAGAACAAGACCAAGAACAAGAACAAGAACAACAGCAACAACAACAACAACAACAACAACAACAACAACAACAACAAAACTCAATTTCAATTATAAAAAGAATATTGAATCACTTCAACATTGTATTTCTCGTTGAAATCGACAGCTTATTAAAAATGTTTTGCATAAAAGTGTCAATAATGCTGTATGTCGACAGTAAGCAGAAATGCCAAGCTGATGGCTACATATATATCAGTTCTGTTGAAACTGCAATGCATACCTTTGAGTTAACTGTAAATTGGTAAGATAAAATAGATGCAGACAGTCGAGATTGTTTAGCCATGTTTGACGAGAAGTAATCTTAAAAGCTGAGTTTTAGCAGAAAAACTGGATGGGGTGGAAACAAGAGGAACAGAACGGGATAAATGCCTGGATTGCTTGGTCACATGCACGATGGGAACAGAAGATCCAAGACTCTGGTGATTGGTTGAGATGACTAACCATAATCGTCCAGAATTTTCCTCATGGTACATGATGATGATGATGATGATGATTGTGTTTAAGTGATAAGAAAGTAACAATGACATAGATCATCTGGCTTGGCAGCAGCCCACATCAAGTGCTTGAAGACACAGTGGAGACTTAAAGCTTTATCCTCTACCTCGATTTGACCGCCTGCCTCATTCTATTTACAGTTTTTTTTTTTCCTTTTCAGAATCAGTCTCGTTTTAAATTCATACTCAGATTTCTTCTATTCTTCGCCTTTTCAATAAAGAAGTTAAGCGTATCCACTTTCTCTAAGGAGAACTCTACTCCCTCTCGGTTGGACCTCTTTTCTATTCTTTCTTTCGGAGCCCATTGAAGCAACCCACACGGCGTCACATTCATCCATTCTTTGAGGCGGTGTAATGCTAAACTTTCATTTTCTACATGCTTGTTTGTTTGTTGAGCCGGGAGAGTTGACTGGCTGGTGGGAGCGCGCGCTTGCTCTCTGTGTTCTAACAACTCCAGCAGGAGGCCGACTGCTTCCTACCTCCAGACAATTCACTCTCCTTCCGGGTATCACCAGCACCACTATCCAATTATTTCTACCATTTCAGGATTGATAGTCAGTCTTTACCCAGTGTTGTGTTTTCTGTGTGCTTTAAACAGTACTGTTTGTTTCTGTGTTTGTTTAAGATTATAAGCCCTGGCTCGGAGCGGGCACTAACAAAAGTCTACACAAATGAATAAAGACAAGAAATATAAATGTGCCAGAAAATAGTTGGTAACGTAGCCACAACTAGGGCTACGTCTGCCTTTATCCACATGGAGATTGCTTAATGTGCGTTTCATTATTTGTCTTCATTTACATAATTTCACTCAAAATATTCTATGGAGCAGAATGTGTCGATACTTATAACAAACCGACTGCCTCAATCTTGTGACAAATATCACGTGTCACATTATTGCATACATGTGATTACATCCATAAACAATCTGGTGATTGCAGCTGTGTACTGTCTGGTTGGACGAACACTCTCCTGATTTCATATGATCTCAGTTCTTCAATGGCGTGATTATACATCCGGGCGACAGCTCAACCAGTCAACCTGTTTACAGACAGGGCACTGACCATTCAGCTACTGTTCCAGAATCATTAGTGATTGAATTGCATCACAGTCATACACACTGGTGTTTTGGTAAAATAAGTGACCAGGTTTTTTCTGGACGACAAGCAGCAAGTAGGGGGCTGATTACTTATCTCAGAATCCCCTGGTCCTGATAGATATGTTTCTACATTGAGCTGTGTACAGAGTTGCCAAGACAGAGCATGCAAAGGAGAGGTTCAACGGGAGAGGGAGACATTGCAATATGTACAATATACAGACATGCAGAGATGTGAAGCAATATGTACAATATACAGACATGGAGAGATATGAAGCAATGTGTACAATATACAGACATGCAGAGATATGAAGCAATGTGTACAATATACAGACATGGAGAGATATGAAGCAATGTGTACAATATACAGACATGGAGAGATGTGAATCGTCTGCTATAATGATCTCTCAATTTACCAGCTACATAAGCACACAATACGGAGTTAGTCTCATCGCTTAGGGACAGCCACAAGAATTGACAGGTTGACAGACAACAACGTCTGACAGTAGTAAGTGCTATACCGGTGGCCCACGAGGGTAGACTTCTAGCCCACACAACCAACAACAACAACGGGATGAATAATCGTTGGTGTTTGATCATCGCTGTTGGACAGGCGCAGATGAAGGTGGCGACACTTGCAATAGTTTACTCTTTTCTGAACTGGCAATTTGACAATAGTATGTGCATTACACGAGTGCACAGTTACATTTACTCACTGGAAAACAAATGGCAATATTTAGTCCTGACAGTGAAGACAAGTCAGACAGAAAATGACAAGATAACAGTTCTCACACCTACAATAGACATAATGAGAGTAATGATACAACTTATTGCACACTATAGAAATGACAAGATAAAAAATAGTGACACTGTGAATCTATAACACAGAAATGCAAGATAAAAACATCATATGCACTTCATAGCACAGAGGAAAGGCGAGACGGATATATAATCAGATTGCTACTGGAACTATTGGTGGTGGAACTCTTCGCTGGCTGCTGAGCATGGGGACGGAGGCTTATGGGAATGCCACGAATGCTGTGATGTCGGTTCCTAAATCAATCAATCAATCAATCAATCAATCAATCAATCAAACACAGAAATGACCAGCTTAAAACATGAAATGACATCTATTTCTTACCTCAGAAGTTAGAGAGGGTCAACCTGGCAATACAAAAAAGTTAATCATTGGGCAAAATCAGTTAAGACGAGTCACCAGCTGGAGCAGATACTACTAGCAGTAGCACGTGCGTGGACTGCAGTAGAATTCAAAGCGAGCGAACTCATTTCTATCGGTTGTTGTTTCATTGCTCTACTCTGTTGATGAGGGTATTCTATCAATTCCAGATGCTCTGCCCTACTCAGTTCATGATGGCAGTATCACCTCTAGTTTCCACGTGGCTGTATTTACATTACACGTACCCTTAATCAAGACGCGTATTAGTCCGTTTGTCCCAGATGTTATGCCAGTTATGAGTTTTCAAACAGATATATTGACAACATCAGTCATTGTCAGATAATGACGTACAATAATGAAAACTTCAAGTGCGTATGATAAAATGAGTTAACTGAAGGATTAAGAACGAGGAGCTCTGCTTGCCAGACAGCCCCACATGTGATTTATCTGTGCTTGTGTACGTGTTTGGATACACATCAGATACTGACTAATTCCAGAAAACAGTTGCCAGAGATAAAGCCGTATCCGGATGACAGGGATGTTTTCCAGTCGCTCTGGTTGAACGAATGATACAGTTGGCAATTGAATCTTAAATAAACAAAGGTGGTCTGGGTGCTTTTCCTCTTCTGGCGATACTTGATAACATTTATGAACCAGCTTCCCATTGAAAAGTACATTACTAAATGAGAGACCTGATTAAGGCACTTGGAGACTTTCCGGTGCAACTGGAATTTGGGCATTCTGTAGGAGACCGGCGGTGTTTCGGGAATGTGGGTCCGAGTAATATTGTCACCCTAGATTAGGCAGCTCTGGGAGGTTCACTGCAGGTCAAAACCCGAGGTTAAAGCCAACTTGGCACAAATCTCCGTGCTGATGTGTGGCAGTATGAGAATGCAGTTGCCTGGCTAGGCCAGTGATAAAGTTCAGCAACGTTGATACATCTTGAAGAGCTGAAACTGTCACTCGCCCAACTACTTCAGAAGACGTCGTTCAAGCACTGTCTTCTTGTCTCTTGTCATAGGCAAATCTACTTGACATACCGACGCAGGTCTGCCACCTGGGTTTAGTTGCTATTGTATTTATAGCTTGTGATCTTCCTTCATTTATGCATTTCTTACAATTTTCACTTCAGTCATTTATTTCTTGTGATCTTTGGTTGAATCGTTTATTTCTTGAGAACTTCACTTCTTTCGTGTGCCTTCTTCTTCTTCTGCGTTCATCCGGAGTTTTTTTTAAAATTCTTTTCTGGACGTGATTGTGTTGTGCCTGTTTACAACAGAGCTGCGTTCTTGCGCCGTTAGGCCGACACGTCCGACTTCTGCAGGCATTTGTTGACCGGGTTAACCTTCCCGGGAACTTTTGTGCGCTTTGATAACCAATGTTTCTGAATGCTTACTTTCTAATGATATCAAGATATGCGTAGCTGTTGAACTCAGCACTGTTCACTATAACAGATGAATACCTATATACTCAATTATCGGTAGACGCCTTATACTTGCATACAATATTGTTCTCATGTGGTAATCAAGCTGTTTTATGTAATACTTGGAAACCCTTACCTGAGATTGCTGAATGGTTTGATCAATCTCGCACTTTTGTATGTGGGGAGGTAAACCTAAAACTTCTTCCTGTTTCATGTGTCCGACCCGTCTCCTTGCCAACAATCTCATTGAGCATGTGTCCGACCCATCTCCTTGCCACCAACCTCATTGAGCATGTGTCCGACCCATCTCCTTGCCACCAATCTCATTGAGCATGTGTCCGACCCATCTCCTTGCCACAAACCTCATTGAGCATGTGTCCGACCCGTCTCCTTGCCACCAAGCTCATTGAGCATGTGTCCGACCCATCTCCTTGCCACCAAGCTCATTGAGGATGTTTCCGACCCATCTCCTTGCCACCAAGCTCATTGAGCGTGTGTCCGACCCATATCCTTGCCACCAAGCTCATTGAGCGTGTGTCCGACCCATATCCTTGCCACCAAGCTCATTGAGCATGTGTCCAACTCGTATCCTTGCCACCAAGCTTATTGAGCATGTGTCCGACGCGTCTCCTTGCCACCAACCTCATTGAGCATGTTTCCGACCCGTCTTCTTGCCACCAAGCTCATTGAGCATGTGTTTACGGATATCACGTAAACCAAAGTTCGTGACAAAGTCGCGAACCAAATCTTGATAGAAACTAAGAAGCTGACGTAAAAAACAGAATACGTCAGGAGAATTGTCAACAACAACAAACATTCGGATCAGAGAGCTGAACAAGAGAGGCAGCAGGTTGAAGTTATCTGGAACGTGGAAGATATTTACTGGCAGGACAACGTTATCATGGCCAACACATATTGCAGAGGATAACGAGAAGATTCATGAACGATATATATGAGCCCAAAATAAAGGAGAGATGTGGACACATCACTTTCGCTTTCAACGATATATTGTATATTTTTAAGATTGTAATTACAGTCCCGCCTGGCAATAACAGGCCAGGTAAACGTAAATTGTTATTTTTCATTGATCGTTTGCAAATGCAATAGACTTGCCGTTGGGCTAATAAATTATGCCTTCAACTACATGATTGCCGGCCTTCAGATCTTTCATTGCCGTTAATTTTGCCTGCTTCGAGAATTGTTGGAGTTGTGTCACACCCGGGGACTTTTTATTGTTGCTGAATTATATTTAAATTCCATCCAGACACATTCTAGCAAGATGGGGTGCTCAACATACAGAAGCATAGAAATGTGAATGTTGCAAGTACCACCACTCCGTCGATACGTTGCTGCTACGGATATATACTAAGTCAGCTCTAAGGATATAGTTTAGATCTGTTACCAGCCAGCTGTCGTCATGTGTCAATTCTAAGTCATTATACGACAACATGTCACCTCGCCACGTCAGTTACATCGGAGCGTCATACACGAGGAAGTTTTCAATGACGGAATATTAACACAGTCAGTAATTTGGATTTGAACATACAGGAGTTTTGTCATATGTCACCGATTGTCTACACCAGACGGATACATCAACATGACATTTATCAACCAACGGCATTACCACAGCTTAGGAGCGTCGTCATCAGCACCAGAAGAGCTGCATTAGTGGTTCACACCCAATATCAGGCCAGTTAAATTGTTTGTGTGGTTTTAAAGTTCTATTTGGGTGTTGTTAAGATTGAAGTTAATATTTCTCGTTGCTATAGTCGAGTCGCTGGCGTCGTAGTTTGTGTGGGCGGTTGGAAGGGCTATTCTTGCGGCAGATAAGCATACTTATCAGGCGCAAGGATACGTGTCATACTGACATCGGTCAGTTCGCGACGAAATTTTATTTTGTAGCGACCTTGCAGGTGTCGAGTACCGTGTTGTTTCGTAATAGTCTCTAGTTGTTTGTAGCTATCAGTTCTCTGTGTTTCTTTCATATAAATAGATATGTTTGTCTGCGTCGGATTTTGTATAACTGTCTTGTAACAGTTTATGTGTTGTGGCGTGCTACTCTTTTCTATAGACATATACTTTTATACAATTTTTGTCTGGTCTATAGCTATCCTAACGAGCTGAGGCATTAGTTTTCTTCGCTCGAGTTTGTTGCATTGTTCTTAAATTCAATTTTATAATGTTTTTGATTCTGTTGGCATTTCATTCTATTTTTATATTGTTGACGCATTTACTTGCCGTCGTTTAATCGAATTGTATCACATATTATATAATAGCTGTATAATTTACAGAATTGTGATAACATGTCTACATTTCAAGAATTTATGGACACGGGGGAAAGGTCCGGATTGACCGGTCTGGAGCTCAGAGCGTGGGCGAAACAGGAATTTAAGGAATTTCAGGCTCAACAGAAGGAAGAGAGGGCAGCGACCAAGGCAGTTGGGAAAGAAGAGAGGGAATTGCGAGCAGCTCGTGAGAAAGAAGAGAGGAAATTGCGAGCAGCTCGTGAGAGAGAAGAAAGACAAGAAAGGTTAGCAGTGGGAAAAGATATGAAGGATAAAGAATTGGCGTTAGAAAGAGAGAAACTAGCGGCAGAAAGGAAAAGACTGGCAGCAAAAGATAAAGAAATGGCCTTGGAAAAGGAAAAGCTGGCATTTGAGAAAGAAACCAAAGAAAAAGAACTTGCGTTTCAGAAGGAAAAACTAACCGCCGAATTAATATTAAAGGACAAGGAAATTGAAGGGAATCTAAAAGTCAAGACCCTTGAGATGGACAAGGAAGCCGACATTGCGAAAACTAAATTGAAATCGAAAACAGAAGATCCTATTAAACTATACCAGGGTATCATCAGGAACTTTACACAAGGCGATTCGGTATCCGCCTGGATAACAAATTTTGAGGTCCTAACCAAATTCTGTAAAATTCCGGAAGATATATGGCCTATCTTATTTCACCGTCATCTCGCGCTGGAGCCTTTGAAAGTTGTGGAGTTGATCCCAGAGTATTTACGGTCCAACTATACATACATTCGAGATCGTGTACTATCTCACTTCTCGTTTGATGAACAAGGTTTGAGAGCTAAGTTTAATACCCTCACACCTAAGTCAAACCAGACGTTTCTGGACTATGTTTCTGAAACTTCTTCTATCAACGACAAATGGTTGAAAGCGGCATATGTGTGTTCAGACTTTGAGAAGTTAAGGGATCTCATGCTCAGAGATAAATTGCTATCCTCGGTACCTGAAGCGATGTCCACATTTCTGATGGAAAACAAATGTAATTCAGTGCCAGAGATGGAGTCAAGTGGGGAGTCATTCCATAATGCACATCGTGAAATATTTGCTGATGGTGCTCAACCAGAGCTGGTCACAGGGGCCAGTGCTAGAATTCATAATCAGCGATATCAAGGTAAGGCAAATAGATTCTCACACTATAACCAACAGCATAGAGGAAGAGGGCCTTATCACAACCTACACAGAGAATCAGACAGGCCAAGAAAAGGGTATTTCACACAGTGCCAACATTGCGAACTTCAGCATGGCAGTCTTGAGATGTGTGACAGACATCCATCATACGAGTCGTACCTGAAAGACCCCACTTCTAAGAGGATGAGTAAGTATGATTCTAACAGAAAGAGTATCAAATGTTATACGTGTTTAGCGTATGGACATACCTCACGATTTTGTAAGATGAAGAAGGCATGGAAGGAAGCTAGTGCGGCATAATGTTTACTAGTAGTGACTCAGAAGATACAGAAGATACTCATGCAGCCATAGTAGAGACATACCACAACGACAGATCAAGTAGGGAATGTCATCATGATGATAATCTCGCATGCAGCTACTATAGACAAATACATGAAGTTAACGCAGTGTACACCCCGAAAGGCACTCTTAAGATCCACCAAGCATGGGTAAATGGATCGCCATCGACCTGAATTAGAGACACGGGCGCATCCGTTGCGGGGATTGATCACAAACTGGTAAATAAAAGAAACTACACAGGTAATAGTGTTATCTGCAGAACGTTCGGGGGTACCCTAGAAAAATACAAGACCGTATGGGTCTCAGTAAGATGTCCCTATTATAAGGGTAGAATATTCGCGGCAGTATTACCAAACCCGTGTGCTGGGTTAATAATTGGGAACATTCCAAACTAACAGAATGTCCCCATAAAGTAACGATCGAACACAGATTTGCCAGGGCACTCGCCAGAACCCAAGTTCATATGACGCAAGAAGAAGAAAGTAATCAACTAACACAGGTTACCTCGAATGACAACAAATAATGCCCATTAACCTGTACAAAACACTGTATGGCACACAAAGATAGAACAAAAGTTACACACTCTAGTAACAAACAACATATGCAGTCCACAGAATGACGGCAATGAAACATCATAACCAAATTTACTTTTCATATGTTGATGCTTATTCAATCACCCCTCACATATGTTAATTGCGCCGTTACAAACATATACTCACGAACAAAGAAATATTCTGCGGGTGACATTACAAACATTTACGCACAGGTCATGAAACATATTACAAACATTTGCGCACAAGTCAAGAAATATATTACAAACATGTTTTCACAAATCAAGAAAAATGTTACAAACAATTCCTCGCAAGTCAAGAAATATATCACAAACATCGGCACACAAACCAGTAAATATTCTACAAACTGGTTAAATGAAAGCAAAGAACATCACAGAACACTAACTACTCTTGTCCTTGCCTACTTGACTTGTCTTTGCTTCGAAGATACCAAACTTACCTCATCACTGCATATATGGTATTTAGTATACACACGATTGATACAACATTGTTCAAGTCAACAAAGTTAACATGTGAATATGAAAACAAACGTTCAGAAAAGACACACCATAAATGTCAAAAAAAAAAATAAATAAATAAATATCGGTTAACACAACCTCTTTATTCTATTCCATTAATAAGAAGCGACGTGTTAACAAAAATCATTTCGGTTCTCATCATCCTTACAATCTACATCTACCAACACCAAGAAGAAAGTCAAATGTGTGTTACGACATGTAAACAACTATCATCTTAAATTGCATTAAATTGTTTGCTACTTATATGGATGATATAGGTATACATACACCAGATATAGACACACACGTTAGAATATTGAAACAAGTTTTCCAAATAATCCAACAAACTGGTCTTAAGGCTAAACATAGGGTTCACTGAAATACAATTTCTTGGTCATAGAATTTCTGGTGGGTTCAAAAAAAAAAAAAAAAAAAAAAGCTACCAGATATTTCCAAAGACTTCATATTACAGACGGACGCGAGTTTTCATGCTATATCAGCAATTCTCTTACAGATGTATGAGGAAAAACTTCATCGTGTTCTGTACCTTAGTAGGAAACTCTCTGATACTCAGAGGAAATATGCTGTGACTGAACTTGAAGCATTAGCGCTAATTGAAAGTGTTGGAAAATCTTCTAAACATCAGCTTGGTAGAAAATTTCTTGTTCTATCAGATAATAAACCTCTACAAGTCTTTAAAGATGGACATCCTAAGAACTCCAGAATACACAGATGGTCTCTTCTGTTGCAAGACTATGACTTTGATATCTGCCATATCCCAGGTAAAGATAACAATCTTGCAATTCTTCTGAGTAGACTGTAGAAATCGAAGTATATATTTCATATCTTGTTATTGTATTTCTGCATACATGTATCACAGCAGGCCGAATATCTACTTCACTTTTAGGCACCCAGGGAGAATGACTTGAATTACACAAACAATACAACATATATTTGTAAGATATTAATTTATGTCAGATATATACATATTTTCCGATCTGCGTACTTGACAGGTTTCATTCAAACATGTCGCGTAATGGTGTAGAACATTGCTGAGCGGACATTGATAGCTTTATACAGACAGTGTGAATCTGATGTTAGTCTGATGATTCTCAGTGGTGCAATTGAACTGTGTCTTTACTCCGAAGATGGTCAGACTGTACTTTATTTCGAATCGACAGCGAACTTGGTGGAGTTGAAACAGAGCGACACCAGAAGACGGAATGCTATTATTAATTAAGTATATTTAATATAGGCAATCACATACTTCATAAAAATGATCAGTTCACACATTACATACATTTCATAATCATGTAAACGCAAATTTTACCTCATGACTCAATCATTCATTAAGTTACTTATTACGTCATGAGTCAATCATTCATACGACATTGAAAACATCACTAATATTTATTACGTCATGAGTCAATCATTCATCCAACATTGAAAACCTCACTAATGTTTATTATGTCATGATGCAATAATTAATGCAAACACACAGCTACTTACCATTCACGTGGTTATTGTAAGTCATGATTAGCTCATCTTAATATCGATGAGAGAGTTATGGCATTCGTACAAGTCACATATATTTTTTAACATATCATAAATTTTCATTCAGATTTCATAGGAAGAATGAGTATAACGTAATTTCAGTGCTAAATACAGTCGAGCGATACGTACACGTACAAGCCACGCATACAAATACGAAGAACAGTACAGACATATACAAAGGATGACTGCATGTAAGAATTATAAATTAGTTATAATATGAATTTTATCTATTTCAGGTTAAATTAATTTACTATAATTATTAAAATTACTTAAGAATTTTGTTATTTTAAATGATGTTGATTGGTGGAATTTCTGGTACACCAGTAACAAATCTCTTACAAGTGATGAGATTGGCAAATTACATAGACCCAATAACGATATAACTAACCACCATAAAACTAGGCCATTCCTATTGTCCCATATATATATTGATTATACATTGCACTGTGTATGATATCAGTTGTGTTCTGGTTCGCAAGATCAGATCCGCGTCTAGCGTTCGTTGCCTCGGATGGCTGTGTGAGGTGCACGAAAATGGGATCTTCCCAGCCAACGCAAGTTAGCGAGGCAGGCGTTTCGAGAATGTAACCGCATCGTGCAGCCAGGGTCGTGGTTTGAGCGGGCAAAAGAGCAAATTTGTACGACCATTCGACAAAGTCTCGATAAGCGCCCACCCTCTCTCGATGAGTAGTGGGCCTGCAGTCAGTAAACTGGTATAGCTTTTCGGTCAGTCCTGCCGGCGTAGCTTGAAAGCTCGTCGGTAGGCGCCCAGTGGTTTTGCATGTATCACCTTGTACCGAGAGGGCGCGCTTTAGCGATGCTACTCTTGGCTTGCGTGTTCGTGCATAGTCTGTCCTGCCAGCAGTCATATGCAATGTGAACTGCTGAGGCTCGGCCCTAAATCGGCAGATTTGTTCTCAACTTAGACGAGCAATATCTTCTGTGGTAGAATCTCGCTAATCGCATGTGTGTGTGGTCTGTTCTGGCGGACAGTCCGTCTATCCAATGGATATCTGGTTGATCCTGTCAGTAGTCATACGCTCATTCGCTTGTCGCTACGCTTGTCTTAAAACTGAAAATTAAAGGAATTGACGGAAGGGCCGTTTGCACGAGGCTCTCGAGAGCCAATATATACAGGGATAACTGGCCGTGGCAGCCTATCGTCCACTGCATCTGTGTCCGTCTCCAGTCGTCTTGCCATGCTCGCCACTGGAACCAGATGGACGCAGACGAGTGAACGAGGTCGATGGAGTTGCGCGACCACTACCTCGCTATAATCCAAACTAAAGCGCAAGTCATTCGTTCTTCATCAAATCAAAGATGCAATGAATGAATGGTCCTCATGACTAGGCACTAAGGCAAAAAAGAAACTACTAGCAGTCCTAAATTACAGCTGGAAGAGGGGAATAGTCCCACAGGCATGGAAGGAAGCTATACTAATACCAGTCCCAAAGAAAGGAAAAGACCTGGAAGAACCAAATGGCTATCGACCTATCAGTCTTCTTAGCTGTGTAGGAAAATTAATGGAACGCATTATCAATGGCAGGCTAACATGGCATCTGGAAGAAAACCAACTCTTAACACCTCACCAAGCAGGATTCAGAAAGTACAGATCCACTGAAGATCAAATAACCTATATAGCTCAGGAAATAGAGGATGCCTTCCAAGAGAAAAAACACACACTAGCAGTCTGGATAGATTTAGAAAAAGCATTTGATAAAGTATGGAAGGAAGGACTGAAAGTAAAACTGCAAAAAATGCATGTTTGCGGGAAAATGTACAAATGGATCAGCCACTACCTTGAGAACAGAACTGCCAGGACAAAAGTACAAGGACAAACCAGCAAAATGATGCTGTTGGAGCAAGGTGTCCCCCAAGGAGGAGTTCTTTCACCAACATTATTCCTAGCATATATAAACGACATCACGGAAAATCTTCCAGCCAGAGTACACACATCATCCTTTGCAGATGACCTAGCCATATGGACATCTGAAGAATATATTAGTACAGCTAACAGCAGAATACAGCAAGCCCTATTAGCGCTAGAGGACTGGTCAAAATCATGGCTAGTGAAGATAAGTGAGGAGAAAACAACATGCACAGTGTTCTCCCTCTCAACAAAAACTCAGCAACCTAAGCTGGTATTGAATGGAAAAATATTGCGCCATGAAGAAAATCCAAACTATCTAGGAGTCACCTTTGATCGTCGCCTGACATGGAAGACACAGGTTGAGAAAAATCGAACAAGAGCAAGGCAAAGAATGGCAATCATGAAAAAGCTTGCTGGTACAACATGGGGAGCAGATGAGAAAGTTCTCAAGAAGTTATATACTGGACGGGTGAGGCCAGTACTGGAATATGGCATTGCAGCTTGGGCAACAGCAGCTAAGTCAAACTTTAACAAAATAAGTAGAGTCCAAAATCAAGGAATGCGAATCATAACTGGAAGCCTGAAGACAACGCCTATTAATGAATTAGAAAAGATCACTTGTTTACAACCAATGCAGGATAGAAGAGATAGCAGAGCCCAGCAACAAGCTGAAAAATTTAGAAGATTGACAGACCACCCTATGTATAAAAGGTTTAGTGGTTTTGGAAAGGGAAGACTGAAGCGTAGCAACTTTGTAGAAACTGCAAAACGAAAGATTAGGGCAGATCCCATACTTAACATATCAACAGTCAAACCCATTTACAATGCAGACAAGTTCCCAGCTTGGAGACAGCAGCAACTGCCTGAGATGATAGAAAACATTCCTGGTATTGAGAAAAAGAACACTCAGCATGAAACCGAAAGAAGAGAAATAACCCTAAACTACATAAAAGAACATTACCCAAGCAGCAATTGGACCCATGCATATACAGATGGATCAGCCAAAAATTCAGTAGAGAATGGAGGGGGAGGAATTCTCCTAAATTTAAAAAATGGAGTAAAAAAAAACACATTCAGTGGCAACTGGAAAGTTTTCAAGTAACTTCAAAGCGGAGGTAGAGGCTCTGAAAACTGCAGCAGAAATACTCTTGATGGAGGAAAAAAAAGAGACGCAAATAGCTATCTTTACAGATGCAAAGTCAGCTGTCTCAATACTGAAGAGCAATAACAGCACAGAAATAGCTGACCTAAGAGCAGCACTCCATGGTCTATGCCAGAAATCCAAAAAAGTTGTAATACAGTGGATCCCATCACATTGCAGTATACCTGGAAATGAAGAGGCTGACAGACTGGCAAAAGAGGGCAGACGACTACCACAGCCTGACATAGACATAACCTATAATGAGGCAAAGAGGTTGATAAAAAGCACTTATAGAACCAAATGGGAATCAGAGCATCCAGGCCACCAGAAGGATGATGCATATTACAAACTCGACCGAAGAGAACAAGTAGCAATCTTCAGACTACGCACAGGACATAACAGGTTGAAATACCACTTGTTCAATAAACTAAAGATAGGAAATACCGATGAATGTAATTGTAGAACTGGAAAAATGACAGCAAAACATTTGCTGCAGGATTGCCGAACGTATGCAGAACAGAGAAAGATATTTTGGCCCACACCTGCTTCATTTGAGGACAAGCTCTATGGAGATATCAACAAGCTAAAGTTGACCGCAGCTTACTTTAACTACATACAGGTTGACATTTAAAGGTGCATGAAGACCCAGAGGCATGAAATGGAATATTGCTTGGATAGCAAATCCATTATGTGGAAAGTCCAAATCGAAAGCTCGCTGTGTGGGCTTCATAAAAGGTGGAAAAGTGTCCTAGTGGCACGAAATGGAATATTGCTTGGATAGCAAATCCATTACGTGGAAAGTCCGAATCAAAAACCCATTGTGTGGGCTTCATAAAAGGTGGAAAAGTGTCCTAGTGGCATGAAATGGAATATTGCTTGGATAGCAAATCCATTACGTGGAAAGTCCGAATCAAAAGCCCACTGTGTGGGCTTCATAAAAGGTGGAAAAGTGTCCTAGTGGCACGAAATGGAATATTGCTTGGATAGCAAATCCATTACATGGAAAGTCCGAAACGAAAGCTCACTGTGTGGATGTCATCTGCAGACTGCATACTTCTGGTTTCCGGAAGAACAGCCTATGGTGAACGGAAGGCCCAATATACGGAAGTGAGGCTAAGCAGCCATGTGCAGGACGTGACGATTCCTTGGGTGAGCCCAGTATCAGAGCGCTATGTATCGGCTCTGCAAGTATGGAAGCCTCCTTGGATGGCGGGGAATGCCCATGGTCTGCCCCTGCCTTCCCTTGAGGGCTGACCAGGATCTTTGGCTGTTCTATATGGACCAGCTGGGATGGGGGATAACACCACAACAGTGAGAGTCAAACGTCCTAAGAAACCCCCGGGAAGGTTAACCCGGTCAACAAATGCCCGCAGAAGTCGGATGTGTCGGCCTAACGGCGCAAGAACGCAGCTCTGCTGTAAACAGGCACAACGCAATCACATCCGGAAAAAAAAACTCCGGATGAACGAAGAAGAAGAAGAATGGTCCTCATCATTCGTGATGGACGAACATCCATATAGAACAGAGAATTATTAGCCAGTATGAACAATTTGTCGTCACAGCCATGTAAAAGCAAAATGAAGCTCACATAACCTAATACAATTCGTCAGCTACAAAGGCAGAAGACCTCGCCGAACAAATATGATAGGAACAAGTGTCACAACGTAGCCGAGAAAGACATAGTAGAGAGAGAATAGTCATATAGTTACATATTATATACCAAAACTAATACAGAGAGAATGGCACAATTCAATCACATACGTCCCCTCAATCGGGTTTTGTAAATTTGGTTGGGGAAGCTTGCCAGTTTTGGCATTTAAGGGACTAAGACTATGTGTATAGATTAGTTAGCCCAGCTCTCCCATAGGCTGGTGCTACACGACCTGTACCAGGGTGTAGATAGGAGTGCGTGCCCGCTATATAATAACTTTTTTTATGAGACCTTGTGTGTGATTGATAGGAGGCCAGACCATCATTTTAGCAGTAATGGGAATAGATTATATACATATGAGGAGTGCTGGTCGAGTAGCTAGAACGCCGGACTCTCATTCGGGAGATCCGGGTTCGATCCCTCGGTAAGGTGTGGGATTTTTTTCTGTCGGGGCAAAAAGAAACTCCTAACCTGCACAGTTCGCGGCGACTGCACTAGCCAGGCGGCCTTAATTCCTCAGGCTCAAAGACCCTCTGCCATACATCGCAAGGTACTATATTGGCAGTAAATGACAGTTGCATATACATATGACTCATGGATTCTTAACTGCTACTTGTCAGGCGAGATAAACTGACTACGGTCTAAAATGGTTACACCATTTTCAAGGGGGGGGGGGCATGCTACCAAGTAGTAGCGCAATGGATATGACGTAAACGAAAGTTCGTGACAAAGTCGCGAACCAAATCTTGATAGAAACTAAGAAGCTGGCATAAAAAACAGAATACTTCAGGAGAATTGTCAACAACAACAAACATTCGGATCAGAGAGCTGGACAAGAAAGGCAGCATGTTGAAGTTATCTGGAAAGTGGAAGATATTTACTGGCAGGACAACGTTATCATGGCCAACACATATTGCAGAGAATAACGAGAAGATTCATGAACGATATATATGAGCCCAAAATAATGGAGAGATGTGGACATATCCAAACGGGACTTAGAACGTCACGGCAAGGTCAAATCTATCCAGATTGGGAATGACAGAAAGACCGGGGCATGGATTTGAGAATCATTAGGGTCTAGCGCTTTCAACGATATATCTATATCTATAAAACAGAGTGTATGTTTGTGGGTATTTATGTATTGGATGCGTTCTATAACGGTACATCCGATTGAGATGAAATTTTCTACACATCTTCCTTTCATTCCTGTGCAACCGACTATAATAATTTCTTAATGTAAAATCTTCTACTTATTTAATAACATTTACTTTTCCATTTTCATTATATAATGTCTATATAGCAGGGGGACTTCACACTAGAAAAGTTATTTCAAGGGGCATAACTTTTAATAACATTTCTATATACTTTATAGTCATATTGTTGGACTTACTTGCACTATTGTTAAACTCTTTGTCTATAGTTATTTTCAGGCATATGAGTTATAATAAATAATGATATAATCTTTAAGGCATTTTCAAAGTTTGCATAAAAATAATGCCTAATGCATAACATTGTAACCCATCTTTTTCTACAGTTTTCATTGAATGGTGTGTGGAAGGACATTCTGTTAAGTTACTGTGCGCCAGGAGCTGGGCGAACCACGCCGGGTCAGATAGATAGACAGATAGTCGGGAACGGAAGCTTATTTGACTACTTATATGAATTAAATGACATGCTCCCCACCAGGGACTGGGTGAAGCCGGGCCGGGTCAGACAGACAGATAGACAGACAGACAGTCGGGAACGGGAGAGCTTATATGACTACGTATATGAATTAAATTAGATGCTCCCCACCAGGGACTGGGTGAAGCCGGGCCGGGACAGACAGACAGACAGATAGACAGACAGATAGTCGGGAATGGGAGAGCTTATATGACTACTTATATGAATTAAATGAGATGCTCCCCACCAGGGACTGGGTGAAGCCGGGCCCGTTCAGACAGACAGATAGACAGACAGACAGATAGTCGGGAACGGGAGAGCTTATATGACTACTTATATGAATTAAATGAGATGCTCCCCACCAGGGACTGGGTGAAGCCGGGCCCGTTCAGACAGACAGATAGACAGACAGACAGATAGTCGGGAATGGGAGAGCTTATATGACTACTTATATGAATTAAATGAGATGCTCCCCACCAGGGACTGGGTGAAGCCGGGCCGGGTCAGCCAGACAGACAAACAAGCAGACAGACAGACTGATAGATAGATAGATCCCCTCCAGGGCCTGGGCGAAGCCGGGCCGGGTCAGCTAGTTGTATATATTTTAGATTGTAATTACCGTCCCGCCTGGCAATAACAGGCCCGGTAAACGTAAATTGTTATTTTTCATTGATCGTCTGGAAATGCAATAGACTTGACCGTTGGGCTAATAAATTATGCCTTCAACTACGGCCTTCAGATCTTTCATTGCCGTTAATTTTGCCTGCTTCGAGAATTGTTGGAGTTGTGTCACACCCTGGACCTTTTTATTGTTGCTGAATTATATTTAAGCTCTATCCAGACACATTCTAGCAGCCACAAAGCTCATTGAGCATATTTCCGACCCGTCACCTTGCCACAAAGCTCATTGAGCATGTGTCCGACTCGTCTCCTTGCCACCAATCTCATTGAGCATGTTTGCGACCCATCTCCTTGCCACCAAGCTCGTTGAGTATGTGTCTGACCCGTCTCCTTGCCACCAAGCTCATTGAGCAAGTTTTTGATCAATCTCCTTGCCACCAAGCTCATTGTGCATGTGTCCGACACGTATCCTTGCCACCAAGCTCATTGAGCATGTGTCCGACCCGTCTCCTTGCCACCAAGCTCATTGAGCATGTTTCCGACCCGTCTCCTTGCCACCAAGCTCATTGAGCATGTGTCCGACCCGTCTCCTGCCACCAAGCTCATTGAGCATGTTTCCGACCCGTCTCCTTGCCACCAAGCTCATTTAGCATGTTTCCGACCCATCTCCTTGCCACCAACCTCATTGAGCATATGCCCGACCCGTCTCCTTGCCACCAAGCTGATTGAGTATGTTTCTGACAAGTCTCCTTGCCACCAAGCTCATTGAGCATGTTTCCGACCGGTTTCCTTGCCACTGTCTCCCTGGGCTAAGGATTAGCGACTTTCTCCGTAATCCCGTATACTCTCGTGAGTAACGTGACGACGGCGAGAATCAGTATCGGTTATAACCACGTCGGTAACTTATAGGGTATGGGAGCCGGTCGCTCAGAAAGCAATGGCAAACTACTGAGCGTAATCTTGCCAAGAAATCAACAATCAGCTGGAAGATACTGATGTTGACAGCGAAGTCCTGTAAAGGATATGTAAACATATTTTTTCCTTGCCACTAAGCTCATTCAGCATGTTTCCGACCAGTTTCCTTGCCACTAAGCTCATTGATCATGTGTCATGTAACAAATCCCAGTTAAAACATTGTACAAACATACTAATGCTATGAATTCAGACACCTTAGACTGCGCGTGTTACAATCATATATCAATCTGTCTTTCATACATCCAAGTGTGTGCTTGTCACAATCCTATACCAATATATGGTAAACAACCCTCAGTGTGCTTGTTACAATCATGTGCAACCTATTCCTTTCTACGCCAATCTATCATAAACACCATAGAATGAACTTGTCACAAACCTATACTAATCTATGGTTGTCACAATCATATACTAACCTATGGCAAACACGCTATAGTGTGTGCTTATTACATTCCTATACAACCTATTCCTTCCTACACCAGTCAATCCTAAACACAATAGTATGTTCTTCTCATAATCCTATACCAATCTATCGTAAACACCCCAAAGTGTTTGCTTGTTACAATCCTATAAATCTATTCCTTCCTATACCAATCTATTCTAAACACCACAGTATGTGCTATGCAATTTATTCCTACACCGATCGATCTTAAACACACCATAGTGTGTGCTCGTACAGTCCCACACCGACCGATCTTTAAACACAGCATAGTGTGTGCTCGGTACAGTCATACACCGATCGATCTTAAACACACCATAGAGTGCTTGGTACAGTCCTACATCGATCGATCTTAAGCATTGTGTGTGCTCGGTAGTCCTACACCGATCGATCTTAAACACACCATAGTGTGAAAAAAGGCAGAAGTAAAGGACCCTTTAAGTTATACACACACACACACACACACACACACACACACACACACATATATATATATATATATATATATATATCAATTGGCACGCGATGGGTGGTGTAAATATAACATGGGCCACCTTTACCTCCCCATGTAAGTTATGGTACCCTATTGTGACAAAACCAACCAGATCCCGTGTCTTTACTCTGCAGGGGATGCCATCGGTCGGTAAGAAACGAGTCGTCTCCCGTCAGATCTGAAAATAGCGAGGGGATCCCCGGCTAAAATAGGCCCTGGCGAGAGAATTCTAGATTATTCTCGAACAAGAGGCAGAGTCTGTACTTGATGTTGGCTGTCACGTAAGACATACAGTCCCATCGGGTTGCTCGGGATTCTGGACTTCTCCGTGAACCATGAGATTCTCAGGGGTCGAGAAGAATTTGAAACTGCGCAATCAGCACTGAGAAGTCAGTCGCCAGCCAACTGTCAACCGACAAGGTTTTTACCCAAGTTCGCAATGAACTGACTGATGTGAAATGATGTCTTTTCAACCGCTTGCCAGAGCGTGACACCAAGGCAGTCAAGTAGTGTGGTGAGTCTATTATCAAGGTAATACCTTAATATATTATTACTTAGCAGTTGTCCTTAAACAAAGCGCCGAACGCCGAAATGATAAAAACCGCGACGCGAATATTTTTCTGCCCGACCGTCTGCATAAGTAATTAGCTATATCGATCGGCTAGGGAATATTTAGGTCAGATGTCTCCTGCGAATACAGGTGTTTGTTATCGTTAACACATCAGGGGTGTGTAGTTAGCATCACCGGCTCAGCTGTGTGAAACTGACGTTATTGTAGGAGATATATGTAACGTTGTTATATAATATATTCACAAGGCATGCTAGTTAGTAGTAGAATTTACTATGAATTGTTCACTGCTACTTGGGAGTGTGTTTTGGGAAATTTAGCAGCGATGTTTAGCAAGTGTGTTAACTGCGTTGTTCATTGATTGCCTAGATAGGGCTGTGAGGAATTCCTGACACTAGTTAGGGTGTAATATTAAATGCATTACTAGTGATGAGTTATTAGCTTGAGCAAGCAAGTGATGTGTTCTTTGCTTAGCTAGTTAGTGATGTAATTTAGGCATTAGCTAGATGTGTCTTAGTAATTCCTGGAATCAAGGTGTGATTATTTCTATCAGGGTGTGGAGGTAAGTATTTGCTAAGTGAGGACGCCAGTGCTCTTACACCTCTTTGTAGGAATGTTTTGTAGTTACCTGATAGAGGTGGTTAGGTATTACCTGTGGATTTATGATGTCACTACTTGGGTAATTTGCCTGCCCGACTGGGTGTATTTTGCGTGCCCGACTGTGTATATTTTGCGATCCCGATTGAGTGAATATGCATGCCCGATCGTGCTTATTTTGCCTACCCGACCGACTGTTTATTGTTCCTGCCCGACCGAGATTATTTTGCCTGCCCGATCGTGCTGATTGTGCATGCTCGACCGAGAGCGATGCAACGCGCTGTAACCGAGGCGTTGCGTTTGTACCGATCCGAAATGTGAGCAGAACGTTGACGTATGACTCTACTGTTCTTCTCTTATTTAAACCCGTCCCTGTTAGTGGGGGAACACGTCTACTAGGAATAGGGAGTTACAACTTAGCCGTGTAGTCCACACTTGCGGGAGGACTGAAGATCTATGGGATGAGGGGCTGGATGCCATTCTAAACAGGACGACGTCGTCTAAATAGCCACGGAACCAAGGTGCTCTTTTTCCACAGCTGGCTGCGGGAAATATTACTCGGTGGATTGCCACCAAATCTGTGATAGACCTGCACAGACTTGACCGTCAGGAGACGAGGTCAACTAATAAAGATCAAACCTGTTCTGGGACAGAGATCCCAGGACGAAAATCATTGGCTTAGTTTATGAATGTGTTAATAAGTTATTAACAAGTCATGATTTGGTAATTTGTAAATGCTGGTATGTTAATGAATTATTATTTATGTAATTTATTGATGTTGTATAGTCATTAATTAATTATGATTAATTAATTGAGCAATGGCTTAAGTGATTAATTAATTGTTGAATTTATATGGATGAAGAGGATATGTCCGGCAGGACACCTCCCAGAAAATGAAACCCCTACACTGAAAGATAATTAAGTGTATTCTATGGTTGTTGTTGGAGGAGAAACGGAGGATTGGAATAACACCAGGTAGTAGGATGCTATGACAGAGTCAAACCGACTCTGGTGCTTTCGGGCCAGATGTTGCCCAGAAGAGTTACTTGCCTATTTAGATACTTCCTAATGCACTCTCGTGCATGTACCTCTTGGTTAAGAGAGATGATCTATTATGTTGATGATCTATTATATCATGTTATGATATATTGTTCTGATGCATGTGATGTGGTTGATGTGCATGTTAGTCCTAGTAGTAGCCGATTACTCTCACCGACCTCCTTGTTTCAGGATATGTTTATATGATGGAGATTCAAGAGTTATACCATAAACTCAATTGGACCAGCTCATTCTAGTGCCAGTCAAGGTGATGTTTTGAGGCGTTACTGGGAGCAGTCAAATGAATCTGTCAGAGTCACCACTAGTGCGACACCTGGGTTTTAGAAAGTCACGATGAGTTTACGTGAAGACAGCCGCGACGATTCCGACGAAGATGTGGTCAACAGATCCAGGTTGATTTATGCCGGTAAGGTACTGGTGAATTTCTATGAAGACTCAAAGGTAACTCTGTAGTACCATGCGCAGGCTCAATGACATTTCGAGTTGAGTTTAAGGACTTGAACTCTGCTGAACAGTCACTACTATGGCCAGTTTAAATATGTTTCAGGCCCGGCTGGGTCTTAGTGAGGTCCAATATATAATGCTTAATCGAACTCCGGTGTTGGATCTACATTTGTGATTCTTTATGAAACCTGAACTTGGTCAGTGACCCAAACCAGTAGTCTGCTATTTTCGTGAACACCTGAGGGACAGACTTGTTCGGGTAGGGAGCTACCCAATTCCTAGGTGTGTTGAAGGTTTGTGACATTACTAATCTGTGAAGTCATTACGTGCTACAGAATTGTGTAGAATGGTGACATTGTGAATATGTTGAATTCTTACAGTGACATGTTGGATTCTTAACCAGTGACAGTGTTAGTACATGGAGCCTACGCTCAAGTTGTGTGTTGCAGAATAGTTCATCCCATTAACTTGTGATGCTAAAGAGCAACCAGGCTCTTATATTCTATTGTTTTGTGCAGCAATACTTATCATCAGATGGGGACATCTAGAACTCTAGGGTCGGCCCATAAGTCATCAGTAGAGTGGAACTTGTTGTGATTTATTTTGTCATTGAGGGATGACCAGCGAACATTGCTGACGTGCCAGTCAGATATCAGACATACGCCTGACCAGTCCGAGATCTTATAGTGGAAGGAGAGAACTTTGGAAGGGTCAACGACTTGGAGTTCCTTTGCACTGGAGGTTTATCGCGTGAGTCGTTAGCCACGACTGGACGACGGCACAAACTGAAATCACAAGCTCCATGATGATGACTGATCATCTGTAGATCTTCTCGCTGTTCTCATTCATTGTCTTCTATCCAGGCTTTTCAGCCATCCCTCTCAGAGTTCAGTTTGACGTATTAAAAAATTAAATTTTGCTTTTTTGACCATGGCTTTGAGTACTAGTATTATTGTTGTCTTGTCTGAGCCCCCTGTGGGTAGGAATCCATAGGTGGGGAGGGAAGGTCAGCTGTTCCGGCTTATGTGAGGCCCTGTAGATGTAAAGTCCTATTGGGGTGGTCGAAGCAAAGGCTGGGGATATTAACCATAAGTAACATACCTGTCCAAGCCCCGGGGGTCTTGTTACACCTATTTAGGTTGGATCGACTTGGGAACTCAGGCCAAGTGTAATACATCGATCTCTGTGGCGATTCGAACACCTGATCACCGGGTCGGCATCTTTGAGAGTGCTTGTTACATTCATATTGCGAACTCCAATACACACCCTAGTGTGTGCTGGATATTGTCCTGTACGAACCTATATGTCCATGGGTCCCACATATATTACATATATTCATGTCCATTAATAGTATATTGTACTGTTTCTGTTGGTATTAGTGTATGCATCATCATCATCATCATAATTGTAACGTGCGTGTATTTTACGCCTAAGTGGGGTGACTGTACTAGCTAAGAATGTTATAATACTATCAAGGTTAACTGGGTCAGAGAAGAATATGCAGATGTGAGGCCAGGAGGGTTAATCACAATCTTCAACAAACTGGGGTAATCCCAGGCAAGGTGATTGTTAAGGCACGTACACATCAATATAAATCGTCAGCTAATGGGGGAAGCCCTAAACAAATGGTTAGGATATTACGTACTTGTCTGGAATAAAATCACGGGTGGGAAGGTGAATCGTGTTAGTCGACGAAGAAACAAAGGAACATTCTAAATGTAATTTTCATGAGAACTGATAAGTGGGATCAGGGGTTAAATGGCATTTCCTGGGAGGTCCGGGAAGAGGGAATAAAGACACATGTCTGTCCAAATTATGGGAGTTGAGTTGTGGCGGAGTTAGGGACAACTTCGCCTGGTGGCTCTCAGACAAGTGGAGTTCTGAGGCTTAACGAGTTATTCGGTGTATATGCTGAAGGAGAAATCTCAGCCAGGCTTTCAGTGAGTTCGGACACGGGAAATAGTCAGAGGCAATTCAGTGTTTGGAGCTGAGTCCAAAGAGAAGAGACTCGGTGGTTAGATTCACGGACGGAGAAGAGTCTGGAACAGTGTATTGTGCGAGGCCAGTTGACGGCAATAGTGTGGTCGTAAGAGCTTACAGTGTTGTATTCTAATCTGAGTGTGTTGGACATGCGCTTAGGCAATCTAGATATATTTTACTGTTGAAGTTTCCTGAAGAGTATTATAGCATCGAGTTTGTTTCGAATTAAAATATTATGTGCGCAGACTCGTATTCTATATTGACTCATCGCTGTAGAGCAGTCGTCTGACACAATATTCACACTGCCATCCTCTAGCTAGACACAACCCCGGCAACTTCTTTATGTCCGTAACTTTGTGACAATCATCATCACGTCGTTGGCATTCATGATTCTCAACAGATCTTAGATAATGTATATACACCTGCTTCAATCAGCATCAGTGACAACATCCAGAGACTCGCTCCTATAGCATGACTTCATGACGAAACATGCAACATACACTCCTGTTTGTTCTCTCTCTCTTTCCTTCCCCATCTCTGTTTCCATGCCAATCTCTCTCTCTCTCTCGCCAACTATCCTTTCATCCCAATCTATCTCTATTTATCGTTCTCTTTCTTCCCATATAGTTCATATTCATATGTCTTGGAGACAGTTTTTTCCCCTCCCCTAAACGATACTTTAGTGGCATACATTCTCAAACATACCAGTTTGTAATTTAAACACACAAACACACCACTCACAAACGAAAGTGTCACAAGGCAGTGATCCCCCCCCCCTCCCCCCGTTTCGTGTCACACACACACACACACACACACAACAGTATTTCCTGGACATATTGCAAGGCAAGTCTTCACACACAAGATAAAAACGTGAAGTGTGGAAACATGTTTATTGGAATGCCAGTATAAATTGTGTAGCAACAATCAAACAGCCGATCAACGATAACTACATGATGGCAGTGTATAGTGACAAGGCGATCTTTCCAGCTACAACAATGTAACCTGGAATGGAATGTACAATAGCTTAGGAATGGTAGAAGCAGAGTATAAATGAAACAAATCAACAATAACATGCCGAAATATTTCGGCTGGAATGTACACAATATCAACAAGGACATAATTCGTTATGCCAACATGAGTTTAAGATTTATGTTGAATGGTTGCAAACTCTTCAATGCCCGAGGTAGCAGGCAAGGCACTAGCTTCATTGTAAAATCTGTAATACAAGGAGAAGCAGATAAGGCACTGATTTAACTGTAAAATATGTAATACAAGGGGCAGCAGACAAAGAACTTAATTCATTGTAAAATCTTTAAGACCCATGGCAGCAGAAAAGGCACTGATTTCATCGTAAAATCTTAAAGACCCGTGTTAACTGGCAAGGCCCTGATTTTAATGTAAAATCTTTAATAGAAGGGACAGCATTTAAGGCCCTGATTTCATTGTAAAATCTATAATAGAAGGGACAGCATTTAAGGCCCTGATTTAATTGTAAAATCTTTAATAGAAGGGACAACATTTAAGGCCCTGATTTCATTGTAAAATCTTTAATAGGAGGGACAGCATTTAAGGTACTGATTTCAATATAAAATCTTTAATAGAAGGAACAGCATTTATGCCACTGATTTCAATATAAAATCTTTAATAGAAGGGACACCATTTAAGGCACTGATTTCAATGTGAAATCTTGAAGACAGGGACAGCAGTTAAGGCACTGCTCTCAATGTAACATCTCTAAGGCCTGAGGCAGGAGACATGGAACTTCCTCCTCCTCCTCCTTGTCATCTGTTTTTCATCATCATCATCATCATCATCAAATTCTTCTTCTGTTGCTGCTATTTACCAATGAAGGCAGCAGACAAGGCACTGATTTCGCCGCCAGGCAGTATGTATTTCACGTATTACTGGGGCGGAGAAGGCATATACAATGACGTGTTTTTGAGGAAACAGGTGCTACGTTGGGAGGGAGATTGGTGTGTGCCCACGATGGCTGGCATGAAAGTAAACAGGTAAAACTGGGACAATATCACAAATATAGAAGGAATATTATCAATGATTCCTGCTTGCAAAGTGCTAAAACAGTTTGTGTATTGACCAATCGCCATGTAATAAATATGAAACAGCAAGCAAACAATTTACAGATATGTATCAATAAATAATCATAAATTAAGACATTATCAAAATTTCCAGTCTTGTTCTGTGATGACATTTGTTGTCATCTGGGAAGAAACTACTAAGCTGCCCAAAATTCATGGTATTACAGTAACCTTTACAATACTTGGTTTGTGATGTGACTTCAATCATGTTAGCTGACTCTGTTGACGCTATGCGGATAATAATACACAGTTTACAGTAATTTCCTAAATGATTCTATGGCGTTCAATAAATCATGTCTAACACTACAGGCGTTTCAGATGGCATATGTACATATATACATATAAGTAATAGTGCATCGAAAATGTACACATATACAAAAAATGCATACGTCACCTAAAATTTGCACAAAAGTGCAACATAAGATATGTAGATTAAAACACTTGGGGTGGTTTGCAGTTCTCAATAACCATAAGCTTGTGCTGAATCGATAACACTGAGCAACAACAGCCTTGTACAAGAACTGCATGAACACGTTTGTGGGATCAACAACAGTCTGGCGATTTGAAAGTCGCAGCCAAAGTTTACATTCATGGCAACAATACTACAACATGTACATTCATGGCAACAATACAACATGTACATTCATGGCAACAATATTACAACATGTACACGGTAAAAAGAAAGCTATAACAATCACACAGGTAAAATACTATAACATGTGTACAGATAAAATACTACAACATGTGTACAGATAAAATACTACAACATGTGTACAGATAAAATACTATAAATTGTACACAGGTAAAATACTATAACCTGTACACAGACTATAACAACCACACAGGTAAAATACAATAACATGTACACAGGTAAATTACTATAACATATACACAGGTAAATATCCCCGTGTCCAAGACTTGGTTGTATTTTGAGCATGTGGTATTAGGGCCCATACTTTGTTGACCAAACGACATTCGATGGCTAATGTGGGCAGTATCTCACCTATCGGCTTACCCCCCCCCCCCCCCCCCCGCAAACAAATACCACATCGAGAAGGGTCTAAACCCAGGACCACCAACAGGCACTAGCCCCTGTCTACTGGGGCTTCCACTATAACATGTAGTAAACCCAGGACCACCAACCGCACGCAGGCATCAAATAACAGGTATAAATACTGAATGTGTAATGCTAAGTATTGGTGGGACTGACTCGTGAAACTGGCGGACACTTTCTGTTAATCTGTGTTTGCAGACGACTACCATTTGTTCGCCAACTATTGCATATCCGTGCAAGACTCAAATGACGTCATCGCCGAGAAGTCTTATCACATGCGTGCAGGTCTTGGCATATTTGCATTAAAACATTGTCTAAATATGTTATAAAACATTACATCAATTACTGTTATTATGCCAATATCCTTGACATTATATTCAAAGTAGTCAACCATTGCACAAACAAAACAGACTAACAGTATTATTTCTGTAGTTCTGAAAAGGTAATCTACACTAGTAAATACAAAATGACGCAGACACATGAGATATCTGCCGCGTCCGTGTAAATAAATATAAAAATGCAGGGCGTTCTAGCAAGTGTAAAACGTTCCCAACAAACTGAACACAGAGGTGTAGTGTCGGTCACTGGCAGGCCATTGATAACTAACACATAAATATGATGTAGGCACACTGAGCGGCAAGCACTAAATAACAACATAAATTATACAGGCAAGAATGATTGAGAATCAACATGAGTGTCAATGATGTGCGTATAAAATTCAGCACACGTGACAGTGATGTTAGTAGCAAGTTCAGCACAAGTGGCAATGATGTAAGAAGGTAGTAGAGCACCATTGTCGGTGGTGCACGTGGGCAGTTGAACACTAGTGTCAATGATGTACGTAGTTGAGCACATGATTCGATGAGTTACTTAGAAAGTTGACCACAAATTTCATAACGTTAGAAAATAGTTGAGCACAATTGTCAATGGTGTACTAGTTGAACACACGTCTAAATGACGTTACATAAACATGTGAACACTAACACTAGTACAAGACAGAGATGAACTAAAAGCATCGTCCTTTCTCTAAGTTACTTATGAGCGGCAACGCTTGTCCTGTTGAGTGTCCATACATTCTAGAAGTCACTTGTTGGTGTTCCCAACACAGAAGTAGAGATAGTTATGTGATGTGCAGGCGAAGACAGAGGATGTGCAGGGCATGGTTAGGGATGTTGCTAGCTGGGCCACTGAGTGCGTTTATATGTGTATTAGTAACATAAAAATTCTGTATTATGAGTGTTATACCAATCATTTTAACATTCACAATTGATATTGGTATAATGATTCATGCTGGAATCGACGATCATGATTACGAGCACTCAGTTACTGCTCCAGGATTAGATCTAGGGGAATCCTTGCCTATTGTTTTGTGTGTGTTAATATATCAATGAATGTACACTTTGTGCACTATCTGATATAACAATAAACACTTTGTATGGCATATGATATATCAATAAACACTTTGTGCACTATCTGATATATCAATAAATATACACATTGTGCACTATCTGATATATCACTGATTGTATATAGACACGTGTCATAGTAGAATGTAATCAAAGATCAGATAACTTCTGGCCAGAAGACCTAGACTTGCCCTGTCCTACAGCACACCAACTGTCGTTTCAGTGTCCAGCCTGCCTGGCTAAACCTGCGGTCTTGTGTTCGGGGCTAGGAAATCATTCCCACCAGGCCCCGGCCATCTGTCGCAGTCTGTGGTCCCAATGGGAAAACTTCTGGCGCGGAGAATGAATGTAATTAAGACAACCCCGAGTACCTTCCCACCCCGCCCCACCCCGCTTCCTGGTCCCCTTTACATGCACAGACACGGCCAGGCCGGATGTTGTAGGAGTAGCTGTTTTGTCTGTTACACTCAGACAAGTGCCATAGACCTATTAATTCTCAACTGTTTCTGTGTCGGTCAGTTGCTTTCAATTAGCAATTGTTAGTGGCAAGAGAGTTCGGGTAATAAATGTCAATGCATAAGTTGAGATGACAACTAGGACAGAACCAGCCAGTTAACAAAACAACTGAATGTGTATGGGATAAAGTAACAACCCTCTGCCAGTGCAGGAGTTAAGAGTATCCACTGCCCGGAACAGGAGTTAAAGAGCGGTGGGATATCACTTGAGGCTGATATATCGTCCAAGTGTGTGACTGGAGGCATTTTAACTCGTGCCCATAACTTGTGTCAAACTGAGTCGTTTCATAGTGTCCTGAGTATATTTTTTTTTTTTCGAATATCCTTTACAGGTCATTGCAGTAAAAACAGCATTTTCCAGCTGCTGTTGATGTCTTAGCAAGTTTTACGTGCAGTAATTTGCCATTTGTTTCTAACTACCGGCTCACATATCTTCGGTAAGTAACCAACGCGACGCTATCCGCTGCCGAATCTCGCGCAGCTGTGTTTCCCACGAAAATATACGGGATTACGAACAGCGTTGTTAACACCTGTACCGAACTATAACCATGTATAACTTTAAATAGTGTTGACAAACATGTGGGTATTTCGACCTAAAATGTGGGTATTTCGACCTTAAAATGAGGGTGATTTCATGAATGTTTGTTAATTTAAATAGCTGATTTATGTGTTTGTGTTTATGAATGTGAATGCATGGTTCTATGTATTAGCTAATGTAGGCCAGTGGGAGAACAAGAAGCATGAATAAAGTGTGTGTGTGGGCGCGTACGTGTGTGTGTGCGTGTGTGAGAGAGAGAGAGAGAGAGAGAGAGAGAGAGAGAGAGAGAGAGAGAGAGAGAGAGAGAGAGAGAGAGAGAGAGAGAGAGAGAGAGAGAGGTAGTGAGAGAAAAACAAGGTAGAAAGCAATTTGTGACATAAACATGGAGCCAGACATTGCTTCTTGCTCAAATGTGAGCTGGTGCCGAGTCCAGCCATGAAGTAGAATGGTACATCTTCTGAACCCGAGAACAATACCAAACAACAGCAGCCAGTTATCTCGGTGGAGCAGAAACCGTTACAATTTAACTTAAAATAAACAGAAGGCACTTTTCAAATAAGAAATCAGGAATTGCCAACCTGTGACACTGTCAAAATGTCAGGGCTGATATTTAGGGTGGGAGGGGGAGACGGAAATAAACTCTGCGAGCACATCTGTCGCAGTCTAGCCATGTGTTGCCACCATGTGTGTGTGTGTGTGTGGGGGAGGGGGGGCTTATTCTGCACTTGTACAACTGCTGCCGATGCAGGTCATGTCTGGTGACGTCCTACAGGTAAGGGGTGTATGTTGGGGTGTTAGTAGTGTAACAGGTGAGACTGGTTACCTGTCTGGGGTTAAAGTGGTCCGGCTGTGGGGTGTATGTTGGGGTGTTAGTAGTGTAACAGGTGAGACTGGTTACCTGTCTGGGGTTAAAGTGGTCCGGCTGTGGGGTGTATCGGTACTTATCGGTCTCTGACACAGACAATGACAACACTGATTATAAGCACGTGGTATCACTGGTGGTCATTAGCACTGCTGTCATCAAGTGAACACAATCAGCATACTGGTGTCATTATGTGAACACAAAGAGAGGTGAGGTGACCAGTGCCATAGCCTGGTGAGCTGGCAGGATGAAACAAACCCAGACTGGGAAGCCAACAAATGACTATGTAAAGACATTATTTATAGCTACTGCAATGCTTCCTTCCGCTGCACAGATGTATAACTTCACTTTGTCATGTCCAATTAATCCTGAACAAGTCGCATGCCCGTCTTTACTGTGTCATTTCATGTATATCTAAAATATAACCGCATCATGTGTGTCTTTACTATGTCATTTCATGTATATCTAAAATATAACCGCATCATGTGTGTCTTTACTATGTCATTTCATGTATATCTAAAATATAACCGCATCATGTGTGTCTTTACTATGTCATTTCATGTATATCTAAAATATAACCGCATCATGTGTGTCTTTACTATGTCACTTCATGTATATCTAGAATATATAGATTAGACCATGTATGACATCAACCTGCAGTGGTTCCTGCATGTTGACTGAACCACTGCTGTCTTACATGGACAGTACTCGCCAGGAATGTCTCTGTACTAACATTACTTAAATAACCCAACTTGACTTATGAGACCACACTGTACATTATTTCTGTTGCACAGTTCATTGTCCATAGTTTCAGGTGCAATCTTTCTTATGATTATTGGCTTTTGTTTACAGCTGCTACTGACATGTGATGTATAAACATACACACTGAAAACATTGGATGTGCATACAACATTCACAAAGTGTGGCCAGCCTGATAATGTCATATGGACATATCTTTCAGCCAGTGGTCTGTCAGATCTGCCCGTGGATGTGGCATGGGAAGCACACTTTCTGGCGCCTGATTGTCTGTGTGGAGAAGTCAGCTTGTCCGTGCAGTGACCACATCCTGTCAGTGACTGTAGGCCAGAGAAGCTTGCTGGTTGCTGCCCGAGTCTGCAGACAGAAGACATACACCATGTGAATATTTCAGGGTATCAACAATGCAAGTCAATGGTATTGCCTTTAATTAATTTCTAAATAAGAAAGATACCAAGGTAGCTTTATCTGTGGACATGCCATTAGTGTTGATATTAGTCATATTTACAATAACTGACAATGGCAAGATAGAATGGCAAGATAGAATGGCAAGATAGAATGGCAAGATAGAATGGCAAGATAGAATGGCAAGATAGAATGGCAAGATAGAATGGCAAGATAGAATGGCAAGATAGAATGGCAAGATAGAATGGCAAGATAGAATGGCAAGATAGAATGGCAAGATAGAATGGCAAGATAGAATGGCAAGATAGAATGGCAAGATAGAATGGCAAGATAGAATGGCAAGATAGAATGGCAAGATAGAATGAAACGCAAGAACGTAAAATAAGACTGTAGATATGTTACGTCACATAAACACCCACCCACACACACACATACACACTGAAGAATACTGTATTTGAATAGAAGCATGCTGGTGGTGTTTGCCAGTCGATATCTTAAATCAAAATATGTATCAGATAGCACTATGAAACGATGACCTGCTTGAGGAACTCAAGGTCAAGGCAACAGTTTAATAGACTCTGGAACAGTATACATTATTTTTGTTTGAATCTCTCTCTCTCTCTCTCTCTCTCTCTCTGTCTCTCTCTCACACACACATACCCACACACACACACACACAGAGAGAGAGAGAGAGAGAGAAATTATAACTGTTTTGTTGGGGGGCGGGGGATACTATAAGAGTTAGTCTGGCGGAAATAGCGAGAGAGAGAGAGAGAGAGAGAGAGAGAGAGAGAGAGGGAGAGAGAGAGAGGGAGAGAGAGAGAGGGAGAGAGAGAGAGAGAGAGAGAGAGAGAGAGAGAGAACATATCTCATTTATTTTGTCCTGATAAACTACAAGTAGTGTGTCCCTGGTGCTGTTGCGTGTGTATTGCCTGGGCGAGAAGTGCCTGCTATGATAGCTAGTATTACGTTGTTAATCTCCAGTATGGCAGTACAAACTGTGGTTTTATTGCCCGGATCCTGCTCGATCAGCACTTGGGACAGCTATAAGGTGACACTGAGAGAACACATGCCTGGGGACACATGAAAACAGATGTTCTCCGATTGGTAAGTGTAGTCTAGTGGTGCAAGGGTCTAAGTGTGAGTGGCTGTTGTGCATTAATTATTGTACGCGGCCTGGAGAAATCTCCACACGGACGATCGACTGCCACCACTAGGGTACTGAGCGCTTTTGTAGAACAATAAATGTGCCCGTTAGACAGCATGGAAACAAGCACATGTTATGAATAAACACTTAACATGGAGAAATAACCCACACAAGGGTGTGAACAAAGCCGGTCCGGGCCATGAAGACCATCAAGTGATCACAAATCCGGACTTGCCAACTGATTTTGAAGAAAACATTCAAGATGCCATGTAAACGTGTTTGATTCATGTGTCCGCTGTCTGCTGTAGGAGGGCATACGCAGTTCTGTGATTATAGACCCTGTTGTAGACGGGCAACCTACGGAAGTGGATTACACTGATGGGTGGCTACACGCTGACCTTACTGTTCGCACACAGACCAGCATACTGACCTAACTGTACGCACACAGACCATCATACTGACCTTACTGTTCGCACACAGACCAGCATACTGACCTTACTGTTCGCACACAGACCATCATACTGACCTTACTGTTCGCACACAGACCATCATACTAAACTTACTGTTCGCACACAGATCATCACACTGACCTCACTGATCGCACACAGACCATCATACTGACCTAACTGTTCGCACACAGACCAGCATACTGACCTTATTGTTCGCACACAGACCAGCATACTGACCTTACTGTTCGCACACAGACCATCATACAACCAGCTGACTGTCAGTGCAGAATACAAGCGCCGGATAGCCCATCAGATAGAAATTGTAGTAGACAGAGATACAGTCACGGGTATTTAACGGTTCTCACAGTAGAAGATATAAATATAGATCAGAGGGCACACTAGACAACATAAACACTGAACCTTCTAGGAATATCAATAGCAAATACGTGTCGCCATTATGTTCAGTATGCGCCAAAGCATTAGTTTCACGCAAACACTATGTAAACTGATTCCAGACAGTTCGGTAGTGGTAGAAGGTAGAAGAGACTGGAGCGATCTGACACAAATGCCACAGACACCAGTCAAGGAGTCAGTGGCAGTATATAGATTTCTATACACCAGTCAGGGACTCAGTGGCAGTATATAGATCTCTATACACCAGTCAGGGACTCAGTGGCAGTATATAGATATCTATACACCAGTCAAGGACTCTGTGGCAGTATATAGATCTCTATACACCAGTCAGGGACTCAGTGGCAGTATATAGATATCTATACACCAGTACGGGACTCTGTGGCAGTATATAGATCTCTATACACCAGTCAGAGACTCAGTGGCAGTATATAGATATCTATACACCAGTACGGGACTCTGTGGCAGTATATAGATCTCTATATACCAGTCAGGGACTCAGTGGCAGTATATAGTTATCTATACACCAGTCAGAGACCCTGTGGCAGTATATAGATCTCTATACACCAGTCAGGGACTCTGTGGCAGTATATAGATCTCTATACACCAGTCAGGGACTCAGTGGCAGTATATAGATCTCTATACACCAGTCAGGGACTCAGTGGCAGTATATAGATCTCTATACACCAGTCAGGGACTCTGTGGCAGTATATAGATCTCTATACACCAGTCAGGGACTCAGTGGCAGTATATAGTTATCTATACACCAGTCAGAGACCCTGTGGCAGTATATAGATCTCTATACACCAGTCAGGGACTCTGTGGCAGTATATAGATCTCTATACACCAGTCAGGGACTCAGTGGCAGTATATAGATCTCTATACACCAGTCAGGGACTCAGTGGCAGTATATAGATCTCTATACACCAGTCAGGGACTCTGTGGCAGTATATAGATCTCTATACACCAGTCAGGGACTCAGTGGCAGTATATAGATCGGTAGCGCCTAGACACATGTAACTGTTGTTTGCCTTTCACGGACTAGGTTATTGTTCTTTGTGACCTCAATTTAAAAAAAAATAAATTAAAAATAAGCAGGACATTAAACTGTGCAGACAAATGTGTCCTTGTTCCTGCAGTCAACATGAACAATAGGTACCGTGTCCTCGCCAATGCCGTGTAGTGCTATGTTCCCAACACTGCCTATAACCCACTGACACTATGTGCACGTGAATGTCTCATTCCCTTCCTCGCTGGCTATCAACCGATGTTCGTCCATCATGAATGACGAGGACCATTCATTACACTGCATCTTTTGATGAGGAACGAATGACTTGCGCTTTAGTTTTGTATAGCGAGGTAGTGGTCGCGCAACTTCGTCGTCCCCGCTCTCTCGTCTGTGTCCATCTGGCTCCAGTAGCGAGCATGGCAAGACGATTGGAAGACGGACACAGATGCAGTGGACGTTAGGCCGCCACGGCCAGTTATCCCTGTATATATTGGCTCTCGAGAGCCTCGTGCCAACGGTCCTTCCGTCAATTCCTTTAATTTTCAGTTTTAAGACAAGCGTAGCGACAAGCAATGAGCGTATGACTACTGACAGGATCAACAAGATTTCCTTCGCCGAAGACGGACTGACCGCCAGAACAGACCACACACATATGAGGCGAGAAGCTGCCCACAGAAGATATTGTTCCTCTAGGTTGCGAACAGATCTCCAGATTTACGGTTGAGCCTCACCAGCTTGCCTGCCGACCCGCGGTCACGTGTTCGTATCTCTCTCGAGGCGGGAAGTTTTTAAAATTGGTCAGGGAGTCCAGATCGACCCATCTTAAACTGGGTACCAGGAAATGCAGTGAAGACAGTCGGTCTGACATTGACATCATACGGTGTTGATTGTGGTCTATACAAGTTTGGATTAACAAATACTCCAGTCAGCAAGCAATAAGTGCTTTCTACTTCAATTTGTTTTCTTGTTTATTGTTTACAATGGGATGAGTAAGTGTGCACAAAACCCAGCGTACGATGTTGAGAACAACCCTGGCTGGGTACACAGCCACCAGCTTCTGCTGTTCCTCCGAAAAAACAAAACACAGGTGGCCTCTATCAGAAGTTTCATATTCCAACTGGTATAGAATCGCTTTATGTCAATGAAGAAATGAAAGGCGCCAGAAGAGTGCATAGCTAGATTCCTGTTTTATAACGCCAACTTACGAACAAGTAGAGTTCTTTTTCATCTCACCCAAGAATGTTGAACTTCAGCATCTATTCAAAAGACTATTGAGTCGACATTGCCTCTAATAACATAGTTTGAGGTCAAATCAGCCTTCCTCTTGAAAGTGTTTCCACAAAGGAGATGTTAAAAGCACTTGAAGCCGGCACAAAAACGTAGTTTTCAATATTCGCAGTTTCTGTTCTCGAATCTAATGCATTATGCTCATTGACTGACTATCTTTCATTCTGTTCCGCTTCCACGCGTTTTTCTATTTGCCTTCTTTCTTCAATTCTTTCAAACGGTAACCGCTTGCCCTCCCCTCATCCTCTTGACCAAGTTAAATATTACTACATTCATGGCTGCGAGCTTGACTCCAACAGCGCGTCTACAGAATAAATAATGCAGGCAGGTATCGGGTTGTGTTCTCCTGGCAGCATTACCTACACGCGGGTCAGGCTTGCTACAGCAAGGGCGTCAACTCTTCATATCAAACGTTCTTGGTCGTCCCTTAGGTACTTTTCCACACAACCGTAACTTTCATTCAATGTCTATACAGTTAGTTGAGTGCATGTACGCGCGCTCGTCTGTGTGTGTGTGTGTGTGTGTGCGCGCGCGCACGCACGCTCAAGCATATATAATATATTAGTTTCAAATACACACAGATAAACCTACCTTCCATCCTACCCACCCACCCACCCACCCACCCACTGTGTTACTACATGCTGTATTTCTCTTCTACACCCTTCTGGAACCTACGTGCCTACTGAAGTATATACTTACCTACCTAGGTGTCTATCTAACTAACTAGCAACATGCATGTATGTATGTTATAAAGACCAAGGTGGCCTTTACAATCACACATTAGCCATGTTTGTAGAGCTGTCCCACTCTAGTCGTAGGGCCCTAAGACGCCTACCTGCACACAAATATATTACACACCATAAGGAAGTCACCACTCACTTCGCCCTGACGTAGGAACCTCCATTGTGTTTGAATTATTCCGTCCGCCTGTACAGGCTGGAATGGTCTCTACATATGACATGCAATAACCACATGGTTTTCTACATATGACATGCAATAACCACATGGTTTTCTACACATGACATGCAATAACCACATGGTCTTCTACACATGACATGCAATAACCACATGGTTTTCTACACATGACATGCAATAACCACATGGTTTACATATGACATGCAATAACCACATGGTTTTCTACATATGACATGCAATAACCACATGGTCTTCTACACATGACATGCAATAACCACATGGTTTTCTACATATGACATGCAATAACCACATGGTTTTCTACATATGACATGCAATAACCACATGGTCTCTACATATGACATGCAATAACCACATGGTCTTCTACACATGACATGCAATAACCACATGGTTTTCTACATATGACATGCAATAACCACATGGTCTTCTACATATGACATGCAATAACCACATGGTTTTCGTCAACAATTTTACCGGAAGCATGGATCCATTCACCCATCACTCACAGACAGACAGACAGACAGACAGACAGACAGACATAAATACATACATACATACATACATACACACACACGCAGGTACGCGGACAGACACGCACAGTCAGACAGACAGACGAACAGACAGACAGACAGACAGCAGACAGACAGACAGGTTAACCTGTAGGATATGTGACAGACTAAACTAGACAGTGATTTTATTGGAAAGATGAAACCTGCTGTCCTTCATGCTGACGATAAGATGACGCTTGACGTCACTGTGGGTGTTCACGGCGCTGCTGGGCTGCACCCCTACGAGTGACTCCACGATAAAGCAGCAGAAGCAGGGGTCCCCAATAACACAACACTTGAACACATCTAACGTTTCCAGGCACAAATAGCAAATACTTCACATTGAAGCATGGATACTCCACCAGCAAACAATGGGCCAGCCTATGTGTTCAAAGTGCTGTGTTTATTGGAGAAGACGGTTGATAGAAATCAAAGTAGAGAATGTTCGCACAACGTCTATATTTAATTTCTATTGAGAAAGAATGTTTTCATTGCATCTGGTCTCCTTAGGTTGTTGAAAAGGCAAGCGATGTCGTTCCGAGATTGGAACCTTTCAGGGGCGGTTTCTGTTTAACCATGGAGATGGTTTCTATTGAATCGCATGAGAGAGAGGCAGATGTGGCTGACAGTGTTTGATCGGAGCACGCCACTGACACACGCTGGAGATACTAGCAGTTGACAGTATTCACGAGAAACCGCAGAATGTGTGTTTAGATTTGTAGTGCCAGTTTCTGAGGCTTGGCAGAATACATGGTCACACATAAGGAGGCCATGTTTCTACGTCGTAGTAGTACCTTATTGGGATATGGGGTAGGCCTGAATGTGCATAACCAAACAGCGTTAGATGTCGTCAATATGACAGTGACCACCATATCACCCAAGCACACTGTGACGTGCACAGTTTATGAAGATGGCTGGACCCAAACGGTTCACCGCTGAGGATATGAACACAAGGCAAACAAGTGAACTAGCTACTACGCGATCGCGGTTCCCCGTGTTCACATCTTGTCAAAGGTCATTGACCAGTGGACACTAGTGTACAGGTGAGGTCACTAACCATGTCTGCTCTCACTGTCTCCACTTGTTCTAACTCCGAGTGGAATCCTATCTGGGTGAAGTCTTGGACAAGTGGAATTCTATCTGGGTGAAGTCTTGGACAAGTGGAATCCTATCTGGGTGAAGTCTTGGACAAGTGGAATCCTATCTGGGTGAAGTCTTGGACAAGTGGAATCCTATCTGGGTGAAGTCTTGGACAAGTGGAATCCTATCTGGGTGAAGTCTTGGACAAGTGGAATCCTATCTTGGTGAAGTCTTGGACAAGTGGAATCCTATCTGGGTGAAGTCTTGGACAAGTGGAATCCTATCTGGGTGAAGTCTTGGACAAGTGGTAAATTCTGATGCATTCTTCGCACCTCAGTTGTGAGTAAAACATCATGCTATAGTCTCGTTGCTGTGTCTTAGCACAGGCGACTGCAAGTTAGCGAGCACGATCGCCACCGATGCCCCAGCTACGCGTGCACGTCAGATGATATGATCTCTTACCAGCAATCTCTCTCACGGTGGCTGCATGTTCGTGCAGGCTCCAGCCACTAGACACAATTTGAGTAGAGTATTTTTTTTAAATTAACTCTGCTGTCTTGAGAAGTGATAATCTACAGTTATATATTCATAACTCTTTATAGTTACCTGTGAAGGTATTTCAACTATTTGTCTCTAGGCATTGGGTTGCAGTCCATGAACAATCAAATATATGAAACCCGTGGACAAACCATGACCTACACTTAACCCCAGCCAGTCCGTATGTTTTGTGTTGCATCTGATGCGGTTACACCTGGGATGTGAAGTACCAGAACTGCTCTTCTTCACCCCGCTGGCTTACGGCCGTGGAGAGGGGAAGGAGAAATCTGCAGCACAGTCCACTTGGAGATGGTCCTGTGGTACCGTATTATTAAGAGGAAAGTCTAAGGTCTTTCCAACTGAACGCCAGTGAATCGGAATGTGTGTTCACGTGGACAGTTTCCCGCTGGTTAGACTAGCCACATGCTGCCAGTGTATTATTGATCCCCGGCGCCGGCAGTACGTAAATGACACAGATTGCGTTTCCGGTGGCTATCATTACGGCATCGTTACCCCGCCACCACCTGTTTTCTGGACACTCCTGTGCTCAGCGGACATTGTATTGAATGTGCCGCCGATACCCCCCCCCCCTTTTTTTTCCGCTCTCACCCCCTCCTCTGTTAGTAATCTCTACACGCAGAACAAAAAATGCCGGAACCTCGCTCCAGTTGCTGACATGCGTCCTAGATACGCGCACAAGACTTTATTCACGCAGATCACAACTAGTCCGTGACCGCTGGGTAGCAGCCTGTCTAGGGTCGTGGAAGCCTGCAGTTCCATCCTCTGGTTAGGTTCGGCGGGTCGGGACCCAGTGGCAATGTTTACAAACATAACGTATGACTTCAGGGTAAGCAACATTCCAAGCATAGGCCAGGACAGAAATATGAATGGACAAATACAACAGATACACAATCAACTGTTAAGCTGGACGATCCTGTTGGAATCTATGAACAAGCAAAGCGGTAAAAGTGACATCCAGAGACGACAAGGCTGGAATTATGTACAAACATGACCCAGACCACAGTTAGAGCCAAGATATCATATATGTACAAACACAACCCAGACCACAGTTAGAGCCAAGATATCATATATGTACAAACATAACCCAGACCACAGTTAGAACCAAGATATGATATATGTACAAACATAACCCAGACCACAGTTAGAGCCAAGATATCATATATGTACAAACAGGAGCGTCCATTTACAAGCATAAACGGCAAAGCGGCGGTGCGGCTAGTGTTTCGCTGCTTTGGCGTGGTGTAGCCGCCTGTCGTTAGATAGACAAGTTTTGTACCGGCCTAGCGTACCCGCTGGATGTTGGACACACCGATCCAGTGTACCGCCAGAAGTTAAAACATTTGCTCTGCATCGGCCTAGTGTCCCTGTCTGAAGTTGAGAGCATTTGGTATGTACCAGTCTAGCCTCATGCAGTTGGGAACATTTGGTCTGTACCTGCCTATTGTCCCTGTCTGCAGTTGGGAGCATTTGGTCTGTACCAGTCTAGCGTACTCTTATGCAGTTGGGAACATTTGGTCTGTACCGGTCTAGCGTACTCTTATGCAGTTGGGAACATTTGGTCTGTACCGGTCTAGCGTACCCTCATGACGTTGGGAACTTTTGGTCTGTACCGATCTAGCGTACCCTCATGCAGTTGGGAACATTTGGTCTGTACCGATCTAGCGTACCCTCATGCAGTTGGGAACATTTGGTCTGTAACGGTCTAGCGTACCCTCATGCAGTTGGGAACATTTGGTCTGTACCGGTCTAGCGTACCCACATGACGTTGGGAACATTTGGTCTGTACCGATCTAGCGTACCCCCATGACGTTGGGAACATTTGGTCTGTACCGGCCTAGCATACCTTCCTGCAGTTAGGAACATACATGTCAACTGTAACACTGACACAAAAGTGCACAGACTGGGCTCTAGCAGGCCGCGCGCGAGTTATGCTGATGAATGAACCATCTGTGCACCATACAGCGTCAATGAATGTCAGCGCGTGCTTGTGAAGCCGCCATGTCTTACGTTGAAAGAAAGGAAAGTACGCATGGAGAATTTCCTGTGCCTTTTTTTATAGAATGTATTTGATAGTAGACCTGAATGAAGTTCGCATTCTGTCATAATCCGCTTCACTGAAATATTGCAGGATCAGGTGGCCAGTTTTTTCCTTAAGTTCAAGTTTCATTCTTGTATAAAATAAGCAGATTTGGGAAAAAAAGAAGAAAAGAAAACCTGTCTACTCCCCCCCCCCCCCCCCCCAATCATTTCTTTATAATGCGGATGTTGAATAAATGGCAAGATAGTGTAGACACGTTATGTTACAGTTGTATTCACGTCCGGGCAGTTGTAATTTTTCCTCGACTTGGGAACGCACAGCCACCGTACGGCGATGTCCAGCTGATTGGCTTCAGCTAGACTGGTAGCACTGACATACGTGTTTGTGTTGCATTTGTTGCCGGCCTGTGGTGCTTTAGTTTCACACGTAGCAAGTGGCCTCTGACAGGCAGCAGACAGGGGATGTCTCGTGTCATGTGACCACACACATATAGTCTCACCCCTACTTGATGACCACTATTTGCACGGACACATGTGTGTGATTTACTACTATTGGCTGTATTCTATTTTCTACTGTACATGTCGACCACACCAACTGGTAGCCACTGACCAGTGGCAGCCGGAAGTTACATCACTGCTTGACATGAGCGGCACAGACGGATGGTTCTTGCGTAACCAAGATGGGACTAGCGCTGACAGTTTTGTTGTTGTTCGATCGCTGTCCAGTGATTGATTGATTGATTGATTTAGGAACCGACATCACAGCATTCGGGGCATTCCCATAAGCGCTCCGTCCCCATCCTCAGAAGCTAGCGAAAAGTTCCAACCCCAATAGTACCAGTAGCAATCTGATTATATGTGCATCTCGCCTTTCCTCTAAGCGTCGAGCAACGGCCAGATCCCCTCGTCACTCCACTCTGTCGCATTCTTGCCAGACCATGGTGATCCATTTGCTCCTCCCAGGTGTACACGTGCTCCCACAAGGCCGCAACCACGTCTGCCTTATCATGCATCAATACTCGTACCACGTTTTGCAGAGCCAGCCAATCTGTCCGGCTGTTCATTCCCCAGCAAACCAGCATGCCCCGGAGAAAAGATCCAGGCGATGCTTGCCACCCGTGACTTCAGAAGCGAAGCAAGCCACTCGGGACGAAGCTTGCCTGTCCTCACCCTACTCGGCACGAAGCTTGCCTGTCCTCACCCTACTCGGCACGAAGCTTGCCTGTCCTCACCCTACTCGGCAGGAAGCTTGCCTGTCCTCACCCTACTCGGCACGAAGCTTGCCTGTCCTCACCCTACTCGGCAGGAAGCTTGCCTGTCCTCACCCTACTCGGCACGAAGCTTGCCTGTCCTCACCCTACTCGGCAGGAAGCTTGCCTGTCCTCACCCTACTCGGCAGTAAGCTTGCCTGTCCTCACCCTACTCGGCAGGAAGCTTGCCTGTCCTCACCCTACTCGGCAGGAAGCTTGCCTGTCCTCACCCTACTCGGCAGTAAGCTTGCCTGTCCTCACCCTACTCGGCAGGAAGCTTGCCTGTCCTCACCCTACTCGGCACGAAGCTTGCCTGTCCTCACCCTACTCGGCAGCTTTCTGAGTCAGTGACAATCACGCTGTCCATTCACGTGCTACTACTTCTAGTGCCCGGCACTAACAGTTCTGTATAATCTGTATACGTTCACAAAATCAATCGGGGAACCCGTTGAGGCCACTGAGACAGTTACATAAATAAACACACATAGTATTGTTTGGCGCTGACGGAAGGAGAAGGAGGAAGTAGAGACTAGTGGACGCACTGTATATACACACTTGAGGGGGGGGGGGGGGTGTGAGCGCACTAATGCGTCCTCTAGTCTCTACTTCCTTCTTCTCCTTCTGTGGGCGCCAAACAATACTTATCCCTTACAGGACGTTGCTGTCAACATCATAATTTTTCAGCTGCTGTTGATGTACTAGGCAAGATTACGCTCAGTAGTTTGCCATTGCTTTCTGAGCGACCGGTTCACATACTCCGTAAGTTACCAACGACGCAAGAACCGCTACCGATTCTCGCGCAGGTTACGTTACTCTCGAGAATATACGGGATTACGGAGAAAGACATTACATCCTACCCATGGAGACCGGCAAACAATACTATGTGTGTTTATTTATGTAACTGCATACGTTTAAACAGTGCATACAGACAATCGGTTTCATGATTGAGCACCACTAGATGAGCACATCTGCCATGACGACTTAATAACAATAGCGTAAACACCTGTACTACTGCAGCGACATCCATCGTCAAGAGAAGACAATTTCACACGTTACGGCTGCAAACTTGACATTTGTTGTCATCAGTCACTTTGGCAATTGTAGCAACGAATGTTAGTCTGCAAAGTATTTCAGATATCTCCCTGTTGCTGGTTGCAGATGGCCGTATGTTATAATCAGCAGCAGGACATTCCTGGGAAGCAATATATGGTTGTTTTGTTATATTGTCGAAGGCTTGATTTGAAACTGTGCCCACATGCCTGTCCCATTCCCTTAGCCGTCAATTGTTATATGCCAGTTATCTGCCTTGCGCCCTGTGTTGGGCAGCCGTGTCCTCAGATCTGCCAGTGCTGCCTGTCAACTTCCAGAATATTGAGAGTGAACCTTCGTGTCCCACAGCCAGGCGGTGACGCTGCGCCTGAATAAATATTCCCAACTGTTATTTCCAGATGTCGGGTCAGCGCACCAACACAAAATCTTACAGCCTGTTCAGGGATTTAATTGCATTTGTCAAGGTCAATGCATGTCTCAGCCGTTCATCACAATATCCAGACAGGCGGGAACAGTGTAGTACAAACCAGGTCCCTGGCATGGCCACTACACGGCTGATGCCTGCGTAAGAGTGTGTGTGTGTGGGTGTGTGTGTGTGTGTGTGTGTGTGTGTGTGTGTGTGTGTGTGGGAGTGTGTGTGTGTGTGCATGTGGGTGTGTGTGTGTGTGTGCATGCTTGCCAAGATATAACCGTTAGCGGTATTGTATAGGTGTATGTGCCTTCGTGCTTCCACGTGTGCCTGTGTGTATGTGTGTATTCGTGTGTGTATGCATGCTTGCCAAGATATAACTGCTTGTGGTATTGTATGTGTCTTCGTGCTTGCATATGCACGCGCGCGCTCGAATGTATGCTTGCGTGTCGGGGGTGGGGGAATGAAACAATAAAAGTAAAGAACCTGTTTTAACGCTAAGAGACGTATGTGGCATATTGCACTATCTTCCTCGCGTTGAGACCAAGAGAAGTCACGGTAGCTGGTCTGTGAACCAGAGAAGTCACGGTAGCTGGTCTGTGAACCAGAGAAGTCAAGACAGCTGGTCTGTGAACCAGAGAAGTCACGATAGCTGGTCTGTGAACCAGAGAAGTCACGGTAGCTGGTCTGTGAACCAGAGAAGTCACGGTAGCTGGTCTGTGAACCAGAGAAGTCACGGTAGCTGGTCTGTGAACCAGAGAAGTCACAGTAGCTGGTCTGTGAACCAGAGAAGTCACGGTAGCTGGTCTGTGAACCAGAGAAGTCACGGTAGCTGGTCTGTGAACCAGAGAAGTGGCAGTAGTTGGTCTGTGAACCACACAAGTCACAGTAGTTGGTCTGTGAACCATTTCTGAAGGGTAATAGTGTTTGCACAAATGTAGAACTGACTGTTTGTGTCTTGTATGTCTCAGAACGCAAGATTACATTATGGCAGTTGAGAGAAATAAAAAAGTAGAATAGAAGTCTGCCTGGCCTTTCAGAAATACTGTTTATTTCCGCAGTGTGAAGACCTGGTTGTGCGGTTCAGCCGAACGACCGTTCTGGCCTGTTATATACACAATTATCTGAGAACTGATACCTAGCCCAATTGTTGATACGGGCACTCTGCGTTAGTACAACTTTCTGACTGAAAACAGCCGAGATAATTTAGCAACCCCCCGGCTACCATGATAGCTGGTCTTGGAGAGGTAAGACATGCTGTGTTTCACTATCGCCGCTTATGATAACGTTCAAGGCTGAACACAGCCACTGCACTCAATGAAGACACTTGTAGCTGGCCATAATAATTGGCAGGAAGTAGTGTCTTATATCACAATCAAAGAAATATTCACAGACACGGGACCCGCTAAAAGAGAGCTGGAGTATCTCGTGTCATTTTATCCTATACTTTCTGTGAGTGAAGAGTTGTTTTCTCCATATCTACAACAAAGTCTCAAGTCTTGAAAACACTTCATGTGTTCATCGTTCATTTTTTTCCCAAGACCAGCGAGTGTGGCGGTTAACACACACATCACAGCATTGCTGGTTCACTCAGGTGTTATCATGTGCAACTCAGCAAATTCATGGTCAATGCCTATGATGAAAGTCAACCCCACCACACACTATACGCAGACATAAACAAGCAGACACAAAACACCATCAGCAGACACATTCGACCAAAATCAGACGCCATAAAACAGCTGAAGCAGACACTGAAACAACGAGAATCGCAAAATATAAACCACGAGAATAAGACAATATAAACCATGAAAATCAAATAATATAACCTCCACAGTCAGACATTATAAACCTCAAGAATCAGACAATATAAACCCCCAGAACCAGACAATATAAACATCCAGAAGAAGACAATGAAGTGTCTCCTTCTACTCATCCATGCTGTCTGTCTCGGTAGAGTATTTCTAAGTACAATTGTAAGGAGTCCCCTGATGATCGTTGCTGGGGCTATGGAGTTCGTGCTTTGTCGACGCTTTCGGCAGGACGGATTCAGAAAGAGACCGAACCATAGGGTTAAAACCTGGTGCAATGTAGTGGATACTCTTCCTTGTAAAGATTGTAACCTTGTCAGTCGAGTTCTCAAGAGCAGTTGACATCACAGTGCTGTCTACATACAGGGCACTTGAGTGAGAGCATGAGGACGCAGAGAGAGAGAGAGAGAGAGAGAGAGAGAGAGAGAGAGAGAGAGATGGGGTAGACAGGGCAGGAATGGAGAGAGGGGGAGATGGAGGGAGAGAGAGGGGGAGAAAGAGAGGAGAGAGAGAGAAAGAGAGAGAGAGAGAGAGAAAGAGAGGAGAGAGAGAAAGAGAGAGAGACGTAGAGAGCGAGCGAGACGCTTAAACATGTTCACGTGTCTACATAAGGCTAAAATGTAATGCTATATGCTCTATTTTTGTGTCAATAGCTAGCTACATGAAACACCAAGGAGCTCTCATATTAACGCTTTGAAATTATGCGAAATGTGACACATATTCATTCACATTCGGTCGTACTGAGGCTGAGCATAACAAGTATTGTACATAAACCATATCAACTGGCTCTCCGACGTTTGCAAACTAAGGGGCGCCAGTGGTATCTGAGGACAGGCACGCCGTTGAACTGAGCTTAGCCTCAACAGGGCGTTCAACTGCTTATGACTATCAGGTCTGCGCGGTGTCTGCTATAATAGGTTAGGGCAGAAGTCACAGTTGTGAACACATGTAGACGCCAGTAAATATCCATACATACGTCCTGATGTGTACATACAAGACAGACATTAAAACATCTCCACAGAATTTAAATACAATATCCTTTCAGCTATATTTCAGGATATAAAATATATGATGGTCAATAAACATGACCTGTAAGCAGAAGTGTCGCCTGGCATGGGCGCCAGGCGCGAAGAGACACAAACTTGAACATTACACGCAGACACAGAATATCGTGACATTTATTACAAACAGACTGATTCTGTTCTACAAGTCAAAAGTAGCTAGAAACATATCAACTGCATTTGCATGCTCTGTCTGAAAATGATGTTGCCAGAGTTGTTTGTATCGAACAGTGACTTCTAGACACGGACAAGTGATGAGATGTGTACGGAAAGAATCAGGTACGGGTTGAGTGAGGCAAACATGTTCATAATATTAATGGTTGCGAGTTGACAGACACACCGATAACATTAGTGACTGTGTGAGTTGACAGACACACCGATAACATTAGCGAATGTGTGAGTTGATACACATCATAACATTAATGACTGTGTGAATTGATAATCATGATAATAATATTAGTGACTGTGTGAGGTGAAAAACATGTTGATAACATTTATAATCGCGTAAGCTGATCAATATACTGAAAACAGATAATCGTGCGGGCACACTGAACTGATTAAACATGGTATGACGTGCTTCGATCGGTGAACTGCGTGAGCACAATCGTGTCCCATAATGGTAATACAACATATATACATCGGGCAATCACACCATATAAAGTAATTGTATGTTAAGATGGATCTACTCACCATTTAAGTGCATTCCCTGGCTACATAGCTCACTGATCCAGTTAGAGATATCGAGTAGGGCTTCTCCGTCCAGGTTGTCGTAGTCGTACTGGCCGCTGGCACACATCTCATTCTCAGAACCAATCGATGACGCCGTACTGCTCAAACTTGGAGCCGGCGAGTGAAGCACATTACAGTTTTGTCCAATCAAGAATGTGTTTACAATATTATTCTTCTCCGGAGCTTGAAAAGGAAACAATGATTCAGCGTTTTTGAAATGCTCATTACGAACAGACTTGTAATAATGTTGGAGAGCTCCAAAGTCGTTCTGATGTGTGCCGATAACATTCATGTTAACATCACTCATATAAGACTGCAAAAGTGACGGTGATGCTGGAATGTCCGTGTGATTGCTATCGCCAGCCTTGTTTGCGTTGATGGTACTACTGGAATCGTCGTGTATGTTGGTCAGAATTTGCTCAGGAGACACATCCATGTAATTGTCACACTGCTCGTCATCCATGGAAATGGGCGAATGTTCAGTGAATGTCAGAGAAGAAGCGGCAGTGTTCATAATTGTACTGACGTTAGCCAGCCCCAACACGGTCGTGCAGGTTAGAGGGTCCAGACGTAATGCTGCAGGACTGAAGGCTAGCAACTGTTGCTGCTGATGTCGTGGATGCTGTTGTGGCAGCTGTTGTTGCTGGTCATGTGGTGTTTGTTGTTGCTGTACCTGTGGCCGCTGTTGTTGCTGGTCATGTGGTGTTTGTTGTTGCTGTACCTGTTGCCGCTGTTGCTCTTGATGATGCTGAAGAATGGCTGGTTGTTGGTGTTGAATCTGTTTCATGACGTCATCGCTGCGTGGTGTTTGTCCTCGACTGAGCTGTTGCTGGAGAACAGACACGTATTCTGTTTTCACAATAAGTGGCTGCTGGCCCTGACTCTGGTGCTGTCCTGGCAGATTATGTTGCTGCTGTTGGTGGCGTTGAGGTGAAGATGACTGCATAACATTTCGGGCGAAGATTGAAGAGACTGGAGATGTTGGAATAGCATCTGATTCCATGTCAGCAATATGTTCCTGCTGTTGAGACTGAGGCTGCTCAAACTTCGGCTCAGGACTACCCAGGCTGGCGTCGTTGTCAGTGTCACTGACAGAGTAGGTACTGTTCTCTATGGGACTGTCAGGTTCGTTCTCGTCGATGACAGTTGGAGAGCCGAGAGCCGGTAGCTCTCCATGAAGAATCATATACAAGTCCTTGATGTACTGAGCTGCAGATCTTAGAGTCTGAACCTTGGACATCTTCTTGTTTTTCTTACCATTTGGAACATGCTCCCTTAGGGTCTCAAAGCCCAAGTTCACCTGCTTGACCCTGTTCCTCTCTCTGGCGTTTCGTCTGGACACAGACGCTGGTTTGGCATCTGGAAGACCAAGTTTACTCAAGTCTGTACGGCGCTTAACTCTCAGCGCCCCCGGCGTTTGTTCCAGTGGTTTACCAATTTTCTTATCTTGACGTAAAGCTTGCATCTGCTCGGCCACTGTTGCCGTTTTCACGAAGATATATGGTGTTATGGTGATCACGTTGCTGGCAGGGTCATGAAATGCGCTGACTGGAATACTGATGGTGGAAACAGAGGCAGCTGACGAATGTATGGGCGACGACGACGATGAAGGAACTTTGCTAGATGCCGCTAGAGCCGGTGATAGTTTGGCTGCAGCCATGGCTATTGCAGCAGGCATTTGTGAGAACTGTTGTAGCCAAGTCGACGGCAACCTGTTAATGAATGTATTGAACGTTAATTAGTGAATCAACAAGTGTTAGGTGGCGACGCGCTAACTATGTAATCCTTTCTACAAACTACACTCGTTCAAAATCACACACATCATATACAGCTGTGACAGAAGTTTATACAGCAGCAAATATATGGGAGATATTTGCCCAAATAAGTGATAGTGTCAGAAAATACATTCAGCTATAGCCCTATCCACAAACCCGGCTAAATTTCTGCTGCCTTCAACTGCTCCTACAAGTCTCTTCTTCCGGAGCATCAAGTGCGACTGGCACGAGCCTTGTCTGACGCTGCTTGTGCACGCGTGCGCATGTGCGGCCGCGCTTGGGTGTCAGGGTCGCGTGCCTGCTCCCGATCCGCTTGCCAACCTAAGGCGTTGACACACGGGTCGCCTACCGTCAACCAATAGCAAGCGTTGGGGCTCACCTGTCAAACAGTAGCTCTGCCTACCGATGGACTTAGGCGGGGATGAGGACACGCCTTCTCAAAATTACGGGTGGAAAGGCGCCCCGCTACTACTATCACTATTTCCACCTCTCCCCCTTCCCCACACACCTACTTTATAACGAAGGTGTATATGTCGCGCGCTCATCACGTGGCAAGTTCTAGTTTACCTCGTTACCCATTCATGACTTCCCTTTGAGGTAACATAAAATGTAAAAAAAAAAAAAAAAACAGTTCTTCACTATGAGGCAGGCAGCAACAACCTGCAGGCAATACAGACCTGGGTGGAGGGGCACACCGCAGGATAGAGGGTGGAACTGAGTCATAATCACTTGATATTTGGTTGTGAAGGAGGGTTTTCATTTTGAAATTCTGTGTTGTTTGTATCAACAAGTTCCATTTGAAATGTGTGCACTAATCTACAGGCCTGATCTCTTTGTCTGTCTGATTGCGTGTCTGCTTGTTTGCCAGCCAACCTTGCTACCCACCTACCCATCTACCTGTTTAGTATAAACAGTATAAATAACGGACCTATAAACACACCAGTAGGCATGTTACACTTCGCATCGATGCACATTCAAACCCATTACCTATTTACTAAAGCAACCGACAAGCAGTCTATTTTGATTTGAACATTGATACACTATCATCATCATCAAGTGCCCTGCCAGCTGGCGTGGGCGTTCAATGCTCTCCACAGTTCTCGGTCTTTGGTGTTCTGGATCAACTCTGCTGATGATATTCCTTCATGCTACCGTCTCAATCCATCCAGCAAACAATCCTCTTGGTCTGCCTCTGCGCCTCTCTTCCCCTCGATCTTTCCAGTTGTCAGAATGTTCTCCAATTTCTGTCTTCTCATCACCTGAATAAAGAAAGCTGTTTGTCGCTTTCTTATTGTTGTATGGGCCATAAATAAACACACATAGTATTGTTTGGCGCTCATAGAAGGAGAAGAAGGAAGTATAAAATAGAGGACGCACTAGACAACATAACATTTAAAAGCTATAGTTATCGACCGGGATTCGAACCTGTCACCTCTAAATGACGACAGCGCCTCGCTGCATGAACAAATGTACTTCGAAGCATGACCAACTAGACCTCGCTGCTAATTTTGCGAAATCAAAGGGACCCATGCGTTCTTCTGCTCAGATTAGCGTTGTTTTTCGTTGTGTGAGCAT
>OY992886.1:50931476-50971476 GCA_963921405.1 Cepaea hortensis
CTCGACGCACCCATGCTCCATCACCCCCATTACACTTCGAATATAACAATCATATGCAATGTGAGTATGAAAATGGGAAAATGAGTACATCCTCTAAAAATCCACCAATATACACTCAATCTCAAAACTCTCCAACTCTCCTCCATCCCATCTCTAAACTCTTCTACCCATTTGAGTTCTTGTACCTTCATCCCTTCACTGTCTCTGGGGAAATTTATAGAATCCTTGTTATAGGCAAACCAAAGGAAAGAACCACTGTTCTGGATCATTTACAACCTGTTATCATCAGCAATTGATGTTGGGAAAGTTCCAGGTAGCAGCCTCCCTGTAGTAAATCCCATGCAAGATCATTCCCTCCTGAGAACAGAATTTGAGGTGATAATAATGTACTGAATCTCAATGTTGACCAGACTGTCTGTGAAGCTGACACTGGGGTACTTCAAATGGTTGAGGATATCACTCTCCTGACAATGGGAAATGTATTCTCGGTACATGCTAATCATGACGTGCTGAAGAGACCCAGAGGTAGGATCAAAATCCAATATATTGCAGCATCTCACCTAGCGAGTCCGACTTCATCCACTTTTCAAGTCTCACCAAACAATCACTGTGTGAGCACCATGCTGGGTGTTCTCTAAGTTAAGTCTCATATGAACAATCCACTGCAAGAGTTACTTCATCAGGTTTCTTTGAATGGGGTTAACAACAAGAGACTTGTTTTCAGCTCTCAGATGATAATAATATAAACAATGATCACAATACTGATCACTATAATGACCACTATAATCCAGATAATGGAATAGAATCATTCAGAACTGTTTTTCTCCCATTGACTTTCAGCGGTTAGGGAGCTGAGGTAAAACTCTCCTAGAAATTCCGGCATGTCGGATACTAGGAGAATGGTAGGTGTTCCATGGGGCACAGGATTAACTTTCCATGAGCTTGACCAAGACAAACTGTAGACAGGGGTCATCTTTAATAAAGCATTGTTTTACTGTACTCCAAGACAGGGTTTACAATGTAGACCAATCCTGATTCCTGTTCATAAACAGTGATTTTAGTTGACTTGGACCAAGGCATACCATGTCATGAAGATAAAGGCTGACAAATCAACCTGTGTACTTCTGTGGTCATCCCTGGATTTCACCTATAGGGAGTTAGTTCTGAGTCTGGGACTCCTGTTTGGTTGTCCCAGAGAAAATAAGAAGCCTCTCCACCATCCTCTGTTCTCTGTTGATATATAAAAGGGTACAACATTTCTTTACATTTGTTCAAAGATAATGTTATCAAACATCAACATACACAGATGGAAATGGGGAGGTGAGGGGAGGGTGTTGACCAAACACACCTCTCCTGGTTGGTGATGGAGTGTATTCCACTCTGATGGACTGTGGGTGATATGTTTTCATTATTCACCCTTATCTGTGATAGTCACAAGCCCATATGCTGAGACAGGGGTAGCCTTATACAATTGCAAGCATGTTATATGTCTAGGTTCTTACAATCTTTAAACCACAGTAGACCTGGGCACAATGAGGAACAGACACAGTAAATCAAGCACTATAAGGCAAGCAGCCTGAGCAAGCATTGTGAAATAGCAACCTGAGACAGGCATTGTTAAGCAGAAGGAAGATAGGCATCATTTACAACTGCAATATGTAATATGCAACATAATTTGACAACTGCAAATTAAACAGTAACCAAACCAATGGGTGGTACTTTTGTTAAATGGATGCCCTTCTCCATACACACTCATACAGTAATGCCAGACCTCACCCCTCTCAGACCAGACTTGTGCTCTTTCCCCACTGAGTAATGTCCATATCTACTACAGTAGGCAAAAGAAGCCAAATTGCATAAGCAATTGTTCACATATGTAACAAAGCACAAATGGGAAAAACATGGTTTTTCTTTGTAAATTTGCATGAGCCATACCCTATATTCAGCCAACTAAGACACAGGTTCGAATACATATTGTGCTTTTAGGAATTAGTTCATATGAACCCACCAACAGTAGTGGTACCAGTGTAATACATCAGAGAGAAATTGTATTAATTCTCCTGAGCGTAATCTAGCCACCAGGCATCACAGAAACTTTGTAATTCTGGCGTGCAATACACGTCCTGCCTCATTGGCACCTTGCCGTCTTGACAGACGATAGTTTGTGCTCAAAAAAAGCATAATAACTTTTAACTATGGCGGTAGCGAGTGTGACTGATAAGGCCAATTTGCGCTGTAAATGTCCGTTCACAGTGGGTGCATGTGAAACGTCCTGCCTACATATAGATATTGAAGGATCTATCCTTCTACAAATGTGAGAGGCTACTTATCAAATAACCAACTCACTCACTCCAACATTCTCAGCATTTACAAAGGAACTTGTACATGTTACATCACACATTCTGATCCAGAACTGCCAAATGTTAACTCACAAGAGCAGTGTACAGTTTGGTTAAGAATGGGTCATGATAGACATTTAGAATGCACAAAGGGTTTGCGAAATATGCATTGAGTGTAATTTACAATCATCAAGCATACGCAACCCGTCACAACAGGGGAATGATATGCACTTGGAGTATTATACAGCGTGGAAGACCTGACAGGTGAAGAAGCAGTATTCAGAATACTTTCACAATGAAGTTCTGTTTTTCACTTTCACATTTTCTTCATAAAATACTCTTATATTCTTCTCTTTCGTTCACTAGGCATAACCACACATTTAAATATGTTTTAAAGTGGTACCTGTTATCCAGAGAACAATATATTACGGAATCTTTAGGGCATTATAATCACCACATCACAGATAGCGACTGCTCCAGGTGGAATCTGAGCTCAAACTACTAGATTTTTGAATTTGGCCTAGTGGATAGCGTGGTCTCCCACATATTAGCCAAGCAAATACGGGCGTGCGCCTTTGCCCTTCCCCACCGTGTTCTGGAAGGTTCTATTCTATTAATAACCCTACTATCTGGATGGTCTCTGTTCAAGATTAAAAGTATTATTATGGATGTGGTGGACTGGGAATGTGGATGACTGATCCATCATGTCACAGTTCTCTACACATTTCGTTTAGATTATTCATGTGGTCTTGTAATTCAGCTTCTGATTTTGCTATTAGTACTTGATCTTCCACAAACAGAAATTTTCTAATGGTGTAATTTGCAGATGGTTCTTCTTCTGTGTTCTCGTCATGCGGTGTTCTTGAGATCTCTGTTTGGCTGGTTTCTTTACATATGTTGTCTAAATATGTTATGAACAAGAGATGGGAGAGAACACAACCTTATCATACTCCGGATCTTATGGTGAAGGGTTCTGAGTGTCCTCCAGTTGCGCTCACTATGCATTAACGGTTGTTGTATAAGCTTCTATATAGGTTTGTTAGATGTGTACTCACTCCATATTGTTTGAGGATTTCCCACAGCTTGTTTCTATCTACTGTATCAAATATCTTTTCTTGGTCGACAAAGGCTAAGTATAGTGTTTCATAGAATTCGGTTGATTTTTCTATAAGTTGTCTAAGAGCAAAATGGCATCTGTGCATCCTTCGTTTTTCCTAAATCCAAGATGTGTTTCGCTTAGCTGGGGCTCTATAGTAGTTTGTAATCTTTTCACAAGAATTTTGCTAAATATTTGTCTAGTATGACTCAAAAGGGGAATGCCTCTGTATTGTGAGCAGTCTCTTGTGCTGCCTTTGTTATTTTTCCCTTCAAAATTGGGATAATTATGGCGTTTCCCCAGTCTCGTGGTGTCTGTTGTTCTACCCAAACATGGTTGAATAGTTTATGTAGCCATGCTGTTCCTACTTCTCTTGCTGTTCTAATTAGTTCATTTGGTATTTCATCTTGTCCCGGCGATTTGTGCAATGGGGCTAATCTTACAGCTTCTATAATTTCTTCTTTCAGTGTGTCTGGTTCTAATTCTTCGGTGGCATCTGCGTGGGTTTCTTGAATTCCTGTGACATCTGATGGGATGATGAGAAGTTCTTCGAAGTACTGAAAAATTTAACACTGAAATTGAACCTTTCAATATCTTGGCTCTATAATCAACAACAGGAGAACTGTTCAAAAGAGATTAGACGCAGTCTTGTTTTAGCAATGCAGAGATCAAACGGTATTCAGAACCTATGGCACAGCATCAGCCAGCAAGGTATGGTAACATTGTAGATAACATGCATCTTTCGCGTGGGCACACATGGATGTGGGTCTTGGACCATTTTGCAATAAATACCAGAGAAAATTGGAGCTTATGAGCTCAAATGTGACATGGTTAGAATGTAGCAGTGAAGAAGAACGATACTGAATTATACAAGTCTTGAACATGGAGGGATTTTATAATGACACGGAGAATGCTTTGAAGCAATGTAAAAATTTATAAATAAACGTCATAATGGGTGACATCAATGCGAAAATATTGAATTGTGACATAATTATGACATATGATATTATGTCCAGCCAGAAACACACTGAAAACCAAACAAGAAATACAGGGACAAAGGCTATCTCTATGTTAGGGATTGATGGACGCGAATACACCTGTGTTTTCTAAAATTAACAATTATCCACCTCGCCCCTTTCCCCTTTGGAACACTTGTGAAATGTAAACAACTATAATTAGAATCAGCCTATAAGGTCACAATGTTAAAGGCGAACACTCTCGAATTCTTAATTCTAACATTTTCACCGTCTAGACGTTGGTAGATTGGAAGCGGCTTGAAATGGCTGATCACCTGGCGTTTGATCATAGGCGAGATGGGGAGATGGCGGAAGGGAGCCCATCCCAGAACATGTTTGCCTACATTAGTGGTTCCCAAGCTTTTCAAGCAGAGCGCCATATCTACTATTTTCGGTAGTTAAGCGGGCCACAAAGTTATAAAATTATAAAAGTCGTGCAATATCATTCTTACCTTTCTTAACTTTCGTCAACAAAATTCTAAAAATTTAAAGACAGTCAGTGTCAGTACTACACTGCGGTCATTTTTTTTTTTGGTTTAAGATCAAAAGTTCATTTAGCAATAAATTTTAAATCAGTTTTGAAAATCGCTATTAATGTAATTAATTTACAATTGTAACTGTTCTTCATAATCAGCTGCTTAAGTTAACATGCCAGTTTATCAATGTCTGGGCACAAATCTGTCGTGCCCTAAGTCATAAGCGCAGCTAGGTTACTGTCGGTGAGTCTGGGACGTTGCTTGTTTTTTTATAACAGCCATTGCGGAAAATGACTGCTCGCATCTGTAAGTCGAACCAAAACGACAAATGTATCTCTGGGCGAATGAACGCAAATGTTCAAATTGTTCGACAGACAATATTCGCCAGAATGAAATCGTATGATCAGCTGAAGGTTGCGAACTGAACAGGTGCATTCGATAATATCTGAACATAACAACCTCGAGCAGAGCAATTATCACACGCTGATGGGGCGCTCCGAGTGCATTTTTTGAAATTATTAAAAAAATATTATTTTAAATAACGAGGCCTCGCGTGCCACTTACTAACAGCTGGCGGGCCACAAGTTGCCAGCGGGCCGAGGTTGGGAACGTTTGGCCTACATTGTCACGAAGAATTACTGCTTGTAAAGACAGGGGCGACAACTGGGAAAATTATCTCCCTTGATCCACAACTCAGGGACAGACAACCGCAATTTAACTCCCTCTTTGTTTCTACAATTTAGTCAACAACGCATACGCTAAGGTGACGTCATATTCACGCAGAAATCTAGCCTTGCCACTGGAGCGGCAAACGTACTCCCTGTTAACATAATATACGTTAATAAGTGAGCTCAAAAGTTGCCGTCAATAAGTGAGCTCAAAAGTTGCCGTCAAGAAGTTATATTGTGGAGGCGGAGTCGCCAAAAATGTTTTGACATATCAAGACGTGTTAGCCAGTTTGGCTGTTGTGGTGCTTTTGTTTTAAATTCAGGAGGTTTATTTATAAAGGTGGAGTATATTCCATAATGCTGTATGTTATCACCAAGAGATTCAGAGTCATTTATGAGAGATGACAGGGATTCGCCTTGTCATTGCTTCAGGAGGGAAAAAAGTCGCTTAAAAGTCGACAGGGTCGACTTCATTGCACCGGGTTTATCCCGTATGGCTCGGTCTCTTTCCACAGCGTGGAAAGCGTCGCACCAAGCACGAACGCCGTAGCTCCAGCGTCGACCCACAGGAGTCTCCGAAAAATTTAACTAGTCAACCGAAGGACGCGGCCCGGAATCGAACCCACAAACTTCGGAGCCGAGTTAAACGGCTTGACCACTTCGCCACAGAGTCTCCCTTCAGGAGTGAATACCTCTTAAGCCTCATTGAATTCTCAATTTTCACAGCGTCCTCAGCATAAGACAACTAGCTAACCACCATGTTGGTATCCTTTAAAGAAAAAAAAATGATTGCCGTGCCAACCATAGAAATACTTATTACACCAGGTCACATTTTTAAGGTCCATACTCTATGGGCATTCTTCAGATATTTTGTGACGATTTCCTGAATATTCAAAATGGACATTTAAGTGATGAAGTTTACACCTTTGGTACCTTTTGGGATTTAATTAACTGTTTATCTTTAGTAGCCTGTGTAGTGAAGGACTGTATAACTTTAGTAACCCGAGTGATTAATGAACTGTTCAATATTAGTGGTCCGTGTGCTATAAGGTACTTTTTGTAATTAAGCTGTAGTGTTAAAATAAGAGGCATTTTGAGCTAACTCATTATAATTAGATTTCATTTATTGGCTTATCATGTTTTTCTTGTGTGTAATATTTAAGTTGTGTATTGCCATATGTCACTCGAGCATACACACAGGAACACTCCCCCTTTTGTTATCCCAATATACTGTTATAATGTATAATTAAGAGTTGTTTCTTTGATTGTTACTGGGTGTTTTACATTCTTATGTGTGTTTTTCATTTGTATTAAGTATCAACGGACAACGTCAATAATGAGGTAATTGTGGTAAGACAATCACGAAGACTTTCGGTATGTCCAGAGGAGTGTCCTCTCTGAAGTTCGGTGGCTTTCTTCTGCTCCATTGGCCTTCTGTGAGAACACCTAATTTTCTGATCTGTCTCTCACACCCAGGGAGTCTTATTGAGCCGTATCGGGGTTGTTGTTGTTGTTTTTTTTTTAAAACACCAATAGGCTTTTAGAATTGGGGAATCCCTCTCCGATTTATGTTCTACCCGACACAGGAATGAAGATGGTGGATGCACTGTTGGCAAACATGGTTTTGGAGAATGAAAAGGGGGAGGATACAGACTTGTAGTATGGACAAAAGAACTTGAACTGATTGTCGGAAACACCTGGTTTAAGCAACATCACAGAAGATTATGGACACGGACAAGTCCTGATAGCAGGATTAGAAAACAGATCGATTACATCCTCGTTAACAGAAGGTTTCGAAATGCGTTAAATGTCGCAAAAACAGTTCAAAATGCAGACTGTTACAGTAATCACATATTGATTACTTCTTCTTCTTCTGCGTTCATCCGGATTTTTTTTTCTCGGATGTGACTGCGTTGTGCCTGTTTACAGCAGAGCTGCGTTCTTGCGCCGTCAGGCCGACACATCCGACTTCTGCGGACATTTGTTGACCGGGTTAACCTTCCCGGGGTTTCTTAGGACGTTTGAATTTCACTGTTACGGTGTTATCCCCCATACTAGCTGGCCCATATAGAACAGCCAAAGACATCCTGGTCAACCCTCAAGGGAAGGCAGCGGCAGACCATGGACATTCCCCGCCATCCAAGGAGGCTTCCATACTTGCAGAGCCATCACACAGCGCTCTGGTACTGGGCTCACCCAAGGAATCGTCACGTCCTGCACATGGCTGCTTAGCCTCACTTCCGTATATTGGGCCTTCAGTTCACCATAGGCCGTTCCTCCGGAAACCAGAAGAATGCAGTCTGCAGATGACATCCACACAGTGAGCTTTCGATTAAGACTTTCCACATAATGGATTTGCTATCCAAGCAATATTCCATTTCGTGCCACTAGGACACTTTTTCCACCTTTTATGAAGCCCACACAGTGAGCTTTCGATTCGGACTTTTCACGTAATGGATTTGCTATTCAAGCAATATTCCATTTCGTGTCACTATGACACTTTTTCCACCATTTATGAATCCCCCACAGTGAGCTTTTGATTCGGACTTTCCACATAATGGATGTGCTATCCAAGCAATATTCCATTTCATGCCTCTGGGACGCTTTTGTAACCGACATACCTGTGGTATGAAGTGTGGCAGTCTAAATACATCTTCATGCACCTTTAGATGTCAACCTGAATGTAGTTAAAGTAAGCTGTAGTCAACTTGAGCTTGTTGATATCTCCATAGAACTTGTCCTCAAATGAAGCAGGCGTGGGCCAAAATATCTTTCTCTGTTCTGCATATATTGGGCACTCCTGCAGCAAATGTTTAGCTGTCATTTTACCAGTTCCACAATTACATTCATCAGTATCTCCTATCTTTAGTTTATTGAACAAGTGGTGTTTTAGCCTGTTATGTCCTCTGCGGAGTCTAAAAATTGCTACTTGTTCTCTTCGGTCGAGTTTGTAATATGCATCATCCTTCTGGTGGCCTGGATGCTCTGATTACCATTTGGTTCTATAAGTGCTTTTTATAAACCTTTTTGCCTCATTATAGGTTATGTCTATGTCAGGCTGTGGTAATCGTCCACCCTCTTTTGCTAGTCTGTCAGCCTCTTCATTTCCAGGTATACTGCAATGTGATGGGATCCACTGTATTACAACTTTTTTGGATTTCTGGCATAGACCATGGAGTGCTGCTCTTAGATCAGCTAGTTCTGTGCTGTTTTTGCTCTTCAGTATTGAGACAGCTGACTTTGCATCTGTGAAGATAGCTATTTGCTTCTCTTTATTTTCCTCCATCAAGAGCATTTCTGCTGCAGTTTTCAAAGCCTCTACCTCCGATTTGAAGTTACTTGAAAATTTGCCAGTTGCCACTGACTGTTTTTATCACTCCATTGTTTAAATTAAGGAGAATTCCTCCTCTTCCATTTTTAATTGAATCTTTGGCTGATCCATCTGTATATGCATGGGTCCATGGGTAATGTTCTTTTATGTAGTTGAGGGTTATTTTTCTTCTTTCGGTTTCATTCTGAGTGTTCTTTTTCTCAATACCAGGAATGTTTTCTATCATCTCAGGCAGTTGCTGCTGTCTCCAAGCTGGGAAGTTGTGTGCATTGTACATGGGCTTGACTGTTGATATGTTAAGTATGGGATCTGCCCTAATCTTTCGTTTTGCAGTTTCTACAAAGTTGATACGCTTCAGTCTTCCTTTTCCAAAACCATTAAACCTGTTATACATAGGGTGGTCTGTCAATCTTCTAAATTTTTCTGCTTGTTGCTGGGCTCTGCTATCTCTTCTGTCCTGCAAATGATCTTTTCTAGTTCATTAATAAGCGTTGTCTTCAGGCTTCCAGTTATGATTCGCATTCCTTGGTTTTGGACTCTACTTATTTTGTTAAAGTTTGACTTAGCTGATGTTGCCCAAGCTGCAATGCCATATTCCAGTACTGGCCTCACCCGTCCAGTATATAAACAAATGATCTTTTCTAGTTCATTAATAAGCGTTGTCTTCAGGCTTCCAGTTATGATTCGCATTCCTTGGTTTTGGACTCTACTTATTTTGTTAAAGTTTGACTTAGCTGATGTTGCCCAAGCTGCAATGCCATATTCCAGTACTGGCCTCACCCGTCCAGTATATAAACAAATGATCTTTTCTAGTTCATTAATAAGCGTTGTCTTCAGGCTTCCAGTTATGATTCGCATTCCTTGGTTTTGGACTCTACTTATTTTGTTAAAGTTTGACTTAGCTGCTGTTGCCCAAGCTGCAATGCCATATTCCAGTACTGGCCTCACCCGTCCAGTATATAACTTCTTGAGAACTTTCTCATCTGCTCCCCACGTTGTACCAGCAAGCTTTTTCATGATTGCCATTCTCTGCCTTGCTCTTGTTGGATTTTTTTCAACCTGTGTCTTCCATGTCAGGCGACGATCAAAGGTGACTCCTAGATAGTTTGGATTTTCTTCATGGCGCAATATTTTTCCATTCAATACCAGCTTAGGTTGCTGAGTTTTATTTGAGAGGGAGAACACTGTGCATGTTGTTTTCTCCTCACTTATCTTCACTAGCCATGATTTTGACCAGTCCTCTAGCGCTAATAAGGCTTGCTGTATTCTGCTGTTAGCTGTACTAATATATTCTTCAGATGTCCATATGGCTAGGTCATCTGCAAAGGAGGATGTGTGTACTCTGGCTGGAAAATGTTCTGTGATGTAATTTATATATGCTAGAAATAATGTTGATGAAAGAACTCCTCCTTGGGGGACACCTTGCTCCAACAGCATCATTTTGCTTGTTTGTCCTTGTACTTTTGTCCTGGAAGTTCTGTTCTCAAGGTAGTGGCTGATCCATTTATACATTTTTCCACAAACATGCATTTTTAGCAGTTTTACTTTCAGTCCTTCCTTCCATAATTTATCAAATGCTTTTTCTAAATCTATCCATACTGCTAGTGTGTGCTTTTTCTCTTGGAAGAGATCCTCTATTTCCTAAGCTATATAGGTTATTTGATCTTCAGTGGATCTGTACTTTCTGAATCCTGCTTGGTGTGGTGTTAAGAGTTTGTTTTCTTCCAGATGCCATGTTAGCCTGCCATTGATAATGCGTTCCATTAATTTTCCTACACAGCTAAGTAGACTGATAGGTCGATAGCCATTTGGTCCTTCCAGGTCTTTTCCTTTCTTTGGGACTGGTATTAGTATAGCTTCCTTCCATGCCTGTGGGACTATTCTTCTCTTCCAGCTGTTATTTAAGACTGCTAGTAGTTTCTTCTTTGCCTTGGTGCCTAGTCCTATTAGCATTTCATTTGTGATTCCATCCTTTCCTGGTGATTTCTTCTTTTTTAGGGTATTCATTGCTTGTTCCATTTCTTCCATTGTTAGATTTGCCATCATATATTCTGCTGCTGTCTCTGTATTTCTATGATGTATCTGTTTGTCTTTGATTGCTTTCTTCTGTTCGGTTGTAATATCAATGTGGTTTGCATTTGCATAGTGTTCCATTAGTGCATTTGCAGCCTTTTTTCCTGTAAGCAAGGCATTTCCTTGTTTAATTGTTATTTGTTTGTTTCTAGGTCCTTCATTGTTCATGGCTTTCACAAGTTTCCATGGTTTTGTTTCCATCCCTGTCAAAATTCAGGTTTTCTGTTTTTTCCCTCCAACAATCTCTTGTTGTTTGATTTACTGTTCTTTTATATTTTTCTGAGATGGCTTTGAGAGAGATGTTCGCTTCAATTGTTTGTTCTCTCTCTGCTGTCTTCCTGGCATCTTCAACTTTGTCCTCCAAACTTTGTAGTTCTTCAGTTCAGTATGGTTTGTAATTTTTCCTCGCTCCTCTTGGAATGGACTCAGTGGCTGCCTGTATTATCGCTCTGTTTAGACTTTCCACCATTTGCTTTATGTTGCCATATCGTGTATTTATGTTTTCACAATATTTGTCTGTTAGTATGGCAAATCTGTCCCAATCTGCTCGTTTGTAATTCCAGCGGGGCAAAGGGCTTTTTTCTCCTGTGGAACATACTCCATATTCATTACAAGCTTGATTGGTCTGTGGTCACTACATGCTAACTGGTCCAGCACATGGCGATCGATTTTGTGGAGGATGTCTCCTGTGCAGAAAGCTAAGTCTGGAGTAGAAGTGGTAAGCCATCTTCTGGAGTAGAAGCTCGGTGTGTCATCCGCTTTGTTGAGTAGATGGAGATTTGAGTCTATTTCCCAGTCCTCCAATTCATCTCCTCTTTTATCAGTATCTGGGTATCCCCATCTTTCTGAACGGCTATTAAAGTCTCCGACAATAATGCAGTTTGTGTCAGTTATTTTCATGTTTGAGAGTGTAAGGCTATACAGATTGTAGATTCTTATTTTCACGTCCTTTATCATTATATCAACACCTATAATTTCCGTTTGGTTGTCAGAGATCACAGATACTTCGCTGCAAGGTATTGTATTTCGTGTAAGTATTAGAACTCCTCCTTTGTGTCCTTCGCGGTCGAAACGTGTGGCCTGATATCCGCTGACTGAGAATTTGTGATTGGCGTTGAGGTGTGTCTCTTGAATGCATGCCACATCTATTCTATCTTTATGAAGACGCTGTGTTAGGGAGTCTTTCTTCTTGTAAACTCCTTTGGCATTCCACTGTAGTATGTTGAGTGTCCGGGGTATTTGGTCAATAGCTCTTAACCTACTCCTCTGTGCCTTGACTCCACAGCACAGGGGAAGGTGACCACCAGTAGTCATGGGTGGACCCCCTCGAGGCAGGGGGCCCGGCACTATCGCCGCCTGATGGGACTTCACGGGATTAGCACCATAACGATTAATTTTGATTTGTGACATCATGAATTTAGTTACGTTGCACTGCTTTGTCAAGCCTGTGGCTCAGTACATCCGATTTCGACAAGCACTTATTCGGGATGCTTTTCCTAGCCTTTGACTGTCCCCAGTCTACCTACAAGGCAGCTGGTTTTACGTTGCACTGCTTTGTCAAGCCTGTGGCTCAGTACATCTGATTTCGACAAGCATGTATTCGGGGTGCTTTCCCTAGCCTTTGACTGTCCCCAGTCTACCTACAAGGCAGCAGGTTTGTGTGTCTCTTCGTCTGGTCCCTCTCCCTTGACCTGTCCGACATGGGTGGCCCTACCAGTAGCTGTGCTACCGTCTGCATAGCTCTTGGGGTCATTGGGACGCGCAAGCCCCTCTACGTCGTCACGGTGGACACACAGCAGAGGGGACATATTGATTATAGGCACATTGAAGGTAAAGTTAAAGAAAGTCAAGTATGCACAAGGAAACTCTAAATATGATTGATCTGTGTGCATTAAACAATGACAAGGAAATACAAGACAATTTTAACATAGAATTAAAGAACAGATTTAATGTATTGTCTGATCTAGAGAGTTTATTTCAAGATGTGGATGATTTCGCGAAATCCCCAGTAGGCGTTTCGTCGCGGAGAAATCTGGTACGAACGAACGAACGAACGAACGAACAAACTTTATTTTCAAAGGGTTAAGAATTGGGCACGCAGGCCCGTCTAACATTCTGCCCTTCTATCACTCTCTTTCATACATTATTTCATTCACACATCATTCAAGGCTAACAGAGAACAGCAACAATAAAAAAAAATATGCATTATAAAGGCATGGGCAAAATGCAAACATCAAAACTACACGACACAGTAAAATTAGATAATGGTCTGACACTTGTTATTAGCCATGTGGAATATACTGGCCTACCAAAAGGGGACTGGCTGTTATACTAGGGTTTTGTTATTATTATTATTATCTCTATTATTAAGGGGGAAGATAATCCGTACTGAGATAGTGTTCGAGTAATTTGCGATTATATGAATAGGGATTGGTGATGTCTTTGATTTCTTGTGGAAGATTGTTCCACAGCTGAGCTGCAGAGTACGTTAAGCTTGTTTTGTATAAGTCAATCCTAGGCTTCGGAATGTGTAATATATTTAAACGTTTACTGTGTCTAGCATTATATTTAAACAATGGCCAAAGGTAATTTGGGGCATTCCGATGCAGGATTTTGTGAATTAGTTTGGCTTTATTGAAAAGCAGGCGTTTGCGGAGTGGTAGTAACTGAAGGCGTTTATACAGGCTAGGATTGTCAGATAAATGTTTGTTATAAATTAGACTCATGGCCCGTTTCTGGAGTGAGTAAAGTCGCTTGGTGTTTGAATTAGAACAACCGTCCCAGATTGTAGAGCAGTAGTCAAAGTGTGTCTGTAAATGAGAAGTATAGAATAGTTTCCTTGTGTCCTCATCAAGGAAGTTTTTAATTTTGGCGAGTTGGTAGACTTTTTTCGCTGTTTGTTTAATAAGCGCTTGAACGTGGGAATTAAAGGTTAGGTTTCTATCAATGATTATGCCTAATGTTTTGTGCTCAATTACACTTTCTACTGGCATGTTATCGATGTGAAGTTGAAGTGATGTGTGTGAGCTTAGAGTTTGAAGTCTTTGTCTGGTTGTTAGTAACATTGATTTTGTTTTAGTGATGTTAATTTGCATACGGTTTGAATAGCTCCACCTAACTACATTATTTAATTCTTGTTGTAAAGACGACTCCAATAAAATACAGTTTTCAGCATTTGTGTACACTGTACAGTCGTCTGCAAATAGATCGCAGGACGACGAAAGATGTAAAGGTAGATCGTTAATATATATGGCAAACAAGAGAGGGCCAAGAATAGAGCCTTGCGGTACTCCAATATTGAAGGTAGTGGTATGAGACAGACATTTATTATGTGATACTACTTGCTTTCTGTTTGATAGAAAAGATGATATTAGAGTGACTACATTAGGGCCAATTTTCATTGTCTGAAGTTTTTTAATTAAAATAACATGGTCTATCATATCAAATGCTTTCTTGAAATCAATAAACACAGTTCCACATAGACTGTTGTTGTTTATATTCTGGTGCCAATTTTCTATCATGTTTGTTAGGGCCGTATGGCAAGAATATTTTGGTCGAAATCCTGATTGGTTGTCAACAATAAGCTTGTTGCGAACTAAATACTGTAATGTTACTTTATGGTTACTTTACGGGATACCCGAGCTATTTTTAAACTCGGGGTCGTCAAGGTGGACACACGGCAGAGGGGGAATCGGTACAATTATCGAGGTGCAGTAATAACATCTGATGGGAGATGCCTTGAAAAGATTAGAACAAGAATCGCCATGGCGTAGGCAGCCTTTTGCAAGATGAAAAACGTACTCACCAATAAAAAGATGTCATTTGCACGAGAAAAATAGTGTTGAGGTGCTACATAGAACCTGTGCTTTTATATGGATATGAAGCAGACAAGCTGAAAAACATCTGATGGTTGTGGAAATGTGGTTTCTTAGGAAAATGAGAGGAATACCATTGATAGACAGAAAAACCAAGACCAAGTCCTAAAATAAACAAATAAAAACAGTAAACTGATTAGAGACATTAGACGTAGACAGTCACAATGTTTTGGTCTACGTGGCATGGTCGAGACAGGAACGCTGAGCTGATCCACGACGTTGGTGATCGAGTGAGATGGCAAAACATGACCACCCACGCTTACCGACATGGCACATGATGATGATGATGATGATGATGATGATGATGATGATGATGATGATGATGATGATGATAGAAGAAACCAGCTCATAAACCGTGTCATGTCTCGGAAACTGATTATTTTGGCAATGTTGTTCTCCATAGTGGTTTGGACAACATGGTTCCTGGAAGAGCTGCTTGAAGAAGGACACACCAGCATTGTGGTTATGAGGTGTGAGAAATGGCGGGATAACAACAGATTTCTCGGCGCACCGTGATGCAGATATGAGGTGTGAGAGATGGCAACAGATGAGAGATTTCTTGGCGCACCGTGATTAAAGCGATCTTCTGCAAAGTACCTGCTACTTTGTGTGAGGGAAAGTCATTTAGTAAAACTAATTTCATTATTATGTGCATAATAGAGTATAGAGAAGGGACAGTCTTATTTTAAGACACAATCTGGCTCTTAAGCAATACTCCATGTAGGGATCGTGAGGCATTAGTAGTTTGCGCATTCGAAATAGCAATTACAAAATGACTGCCCTAGTTCTAGTATCGATTTACACAATGAAGAGTTAGGAGGCATTATTCGTTTAGTGTGTGGTCCGAAGGTGTGAACTTTTAATTAAATCTACAAAAGATTGATGATTCAGTACGGAGACAGGTGTTTGAGTCAGGGGAAAGTATCAATGGGTAGAACGATTTCAAAATTAAATGGGGACAACATTAATCAAGATGCAGAAATATGTTTGGAAAGCCATGGTATCCATCTTTCGTGATATTAGGGGCCCTATATTTGTAAATTTCCAGGAAAGGATTGAAACCGTGACTAGTGCTCGATACAATGATATGCTTGTGAACAAACTGAAGACCGCCATACGATTGAAACGACAGGGACTTCTCTCAAAAGTATTGTTGTTCCTGCACGACAACGTCCTCCCTTATACGGCTACATGTACGGTGGTTACACTAAGTGCTCTGAAAACTGAGGTCTTAAAACACCCATCATACAGTCCAGTCTTGGCAACATAGGACTTTCACTTGTTCGGACCCTCGAAAGAACATTTACGCGGTCAGAGGTTTGTACATGATAACAAGGTAAAACAGGTGATGCAAACAAATTTAGTTTAAGGACCACACAAGAAACATTTTCATAGAAGGCATAGGCAAGCTAGTGGACGAGTGAACTGTAATATTAAACAGGGGATAGCCTGGACTATTTTCACACGTGTAACTATGTTACGCGTTATGGTCACGACCCGGGAGTAGTTGGTCTCCTGACCCCTCAGACTTCTGGACTCGACTATTTCTCACTCTCTCACCCTAGGGACTCTACCTCAATCCATACATCAGGCTCAACTCGAGTGACGACATCTTACAACATTCAGTGTATTAAACAGGATAGTACAGGAGTGGACTAGAAGTAGAAAAAGGCAGTGAGGATATCGATAAGATAGATACGGAAGGGTTATCAGATTAAGATCTGAGCTGTCATCATAAGACAGCTCCCAGTTCGGTCTGTGCGTCAGACTGTCTTCGTTCTCTCACCCGGCATCGGAAGGGTCGTCCTCCCAAGTGTGCAGATTCATCAGGCGGATGTGTGATGACAACCGTCCCTCCAGCGACGATCTCAAGTCTTAAAAATAGACCAAGTGAATTGAGGCCATCGTTGTCTTCTAACAAATGTCAATGCATTAGAACACCCGACTACACTGAGGCCAGTATACTTTTCAGTACTTAAATGTCCGGACCTCAGACCGATGTGGGTTGTCTGGTGAAGAAAGCACAGTCTCTCACAGAAATGTCCGTAGGTGATATTACCACCACAGATTCACTGCATCACAGCAAGTCACTCACACAGTGGAATCATCCGTAGGAGCATGGTAACTCATATACCAGACGGGATTGTCATCTTTGGCCGCAACGTGGCCTAGAAAAATCACATGTGCCATCATGGCATAGCAATAGAATGTTCTTACTTGGTGAAAGTTTGGTTCGGTGGTATCTGGGCCGGACCTTCAGACTAGGTCGTAAAGTGGCCGAAGGAGACCTCTCTGGCAGAAACTCAGTGCGCTGCTCCAACACCGGGGAGTTCGTTGAATCACTGACCTGACTCTACTGGCTAGGTACTGGCCTGACTCCACCTTTCCATCTTCAGTATAGACTGGATTGGTGCTTCACACTAGAAGGCTGACCCTGTAAGGAGAGCAACTAGTGATAGAACCATGTAACAACCCTGCGTACTTGACCCATACACGGGCCGCTATGTCCTCAGTGTTTATTAGGTATAACGACGTTCTTGATGATAAGTGCGTGATATGGTCGTTGTCTAGATAACGATGCTCCTGGTGTGTCAATTGAGCTATCTAACTGTCTCACAATGCAACTCACCCCAGTAATACACATCCATCAGTCATTAAACAAGATTGAGTTGGCGCATATAATCCTTTAATACAGAAAGAACACGGACAAACGGAACATCCTTATATATCCCGAAACAATATAATCCATAGAATATAAATATCCTCCTCACAACTTAACACGCACACATCACTGTCTTCTCACGGCCTTATGAATCTCCCATTCATAAACCAGTTATCCAGCTACTATCCACAGCTGGACCTCACACATCACAACCCACACACTGGGTCTAGCCTCCGCTAGCTACCCAACCCACTTTTGGTTCAGGCCTCCACTCACTATAAAACCCACTCTGGGTTCAGGTCTCCACTGGGTTTTAGGCCTGCATTCACAACTGGGAGAACAACACAACAAAAGATCTGACCGACAGTCAGTCTAATCTCCCACGTATTAGCCCACCGATCCGCTCGGCGCCAAAACATCAACTGTCCTCCAGCGACCCGACTCCTCAGTCGGTCCCAGCTTCCACTGCCTAGTCAAAGTTTTCCACTGTCTTTTAATCCTGCTGTGTAGCCCCTCCCTGGGCTCCCCACAACATTACACCCCAGCCTAAAACTGTCTCTCTCCCCATCCACCCTGGGGGTCTCCACTCACCCTCACCATTATTTTTAATGGCTGGTTTTTTTCTCGTAGTCTCGCTACTGGGGTCACTCACCTCAATGTCAATGACCCAGGCATATATCATTACCCCCCTCTTAAAAGAAAACTTCGTTTTCAAACGTTGGGAGAATAATACTTATGAAATATGTGACCCAGACATATTGCCTGGGTAGCCCTAAGTAAGGCTCCATCTCACTCTCGATACCACACTAAATAATACATCACATAATCCTAGTAAACTCCCATATTCCCCACACATCAATACAACCAACTTTCTATCTTGTGTACCAATGCATGAACTCATACATCACATAATAATAATACATCATATGAAACATCATATCTGTGTATCTGCAGGTCTATTAACATCCTCAAAAAGACACAAGCTATTTGTGTACCGACCCTATATCAGGTGGTTCTTTTCTTGCCTCAAACCTCCACCTATGATTCCTGTCGATGCTGTGTCTACCCTTCATATACCCATGCCTCATGTTTCCTATATCTTTAACACATCTGTTCGCTAATCCTGGTTCAGTTATGTCGCTTTATACTCTTTTGAACTGCGTTAACATTGCTATCTGCATATTGTACTGTTACACTGGAGTCTCTGTTTAGTCTGACCTGTTTATTAAATCCTGGCCAATATACCTGGCATCCTGCTCTATGCTGCTTCCGCCTTACTCCTATGTGCCCTGCACATGCCCTATCCTGAGCTGTTCTAGTATATCGGTCTCTATGTGTTAACAGTAATACTACTTGCCCACATGCAGTTCCGCCATCTGAAAACCTGCGAGTGAGACCATTGTTCTTCCTTTCGAAGCACCATCTACCTTTCTTTAATTGTCTATGTCTCACTTTACTACATCCTTGGAAACATTTGTCGAGAGTAGTATCTTGTCTCTGGGAGTTACTAACGCTATGTTTGAGATCCATTCTCACCTGCTCAGCTGTACTATCCTTGCCCTGAGTGTTTCCTTCAAATGCCTCCTCTTGTTCAGCTATACTCTCTAATTTAGGTTTTCTTTTGGTAACTACCTCGTTACTACTTAAACTATGTTTCTGGTCCCATTAAACTTCTTCCTCTGTACAATCTTTAACTCCTGGCACGTTTCCAATGATCAAATCTGCCACTGGTGAGTCTAGAACACACGCTACCACTCTTCCTGTGATATATGGTGTTTTTACTGCTATCACGGCTAATGAGTAGAATTCTACTGTCCCATTAAATGTTATGCATCTAATCTTTTCCCCTGTGTACTCCGAGGGGTTCACTAAACTTTTTCTAACTCCGATAGACGTACACCCGGAATATCTAATTGTTAATGCTGGCCTATCATTAACAAAACCATGGTGCATCTTCATGCTTCCACCTGCTTCCGATCGGGAAGGAGGAAAATACCGGCGGACCAAATCGGTGAGGCAGATGTCGACTGACGGGACTTTGTAGTACTCTTCGGTCTATGAGGGAAAGCCATGAGGCTCTCTGCCTGAACTTTATCCTTGTTGTGTCTGTTTAGAACTATCTGTTTTAACTGCCTTGATGTTTTCCTGTGCTGTTCTTTATTAATTTAATAAATCACTAAGAAATTGTAACAAGCTACGTGGAGGGTCCCAAGTAACTATGTAACAATATTTCAATATTATTCTATAGCCCTGGCTGGAATAGGTCTTTGCTTGCCAACCCTCCTCCGTTCCCTGGACTCACTGTCACTCTCTCTTTCGACCTCGGGACCTAATCTCTAAAGTGTATTTCTGGCTGATCTATATATATATATATATAACCCAGTGAACGTTGGAGTAAACTAATACGTGATTTATTAAATTAATAAAGAACAGCACAGAAAAACATCAAGGCAGTTAAAACAGATAGTTCTAAACAGACACAACAAGGATAAAGTTCAGGCAGAGAGCCTCATGGCTTTCCCTCATAGACCGAAGAGTACTACAAAGTCCTGTCAGTCGACATCTGCCTCACCGATTTGGGCCTCCGGTATTTTCCTCCTTCCCGATCGGTTGTACAAACAACAGGCGCCTGTAGAACCAGTCCTACTAGTTCCAGTGGTCCTCTCTACACAATGAGTCTTGTGTTCGTTGTAGCCCAATGGTACAGGAATACATCATTTGTCACAATGGGAACAGTTCTTGACAGGGAAAAGGTGTATGGGTGTTTTAATGTCACTGACCAGGCTGGGTAAGATTTCACATAATGGTAATGGTTCGTGAATGTGGAATGGGTATGGGTTTTTCAATGTCACTGATACGGATGAGTAGGACCGAGAATGAGCTGTAGGTCCATTCAGGAACATAGGTTCAATCACTCCACTATTGACGATGGGATTTGTACTGAGCGGGTACCGAAGGATGCCACTAGATCAGGACTAATCAGACATTGATTCCTTGATTGGAGTCATTAGCCTGTGGCCGTCCTGAAAGTCCATGGTTCACCTGAGAATGTCTTAAGGTGATACTCTCGTGGCCTTGCAGATCTCTTATGCTCCCTTCAATTCAAGGAGGACCCTGGAGATGACAGAAATCAGTGAACGACTAGGCTGACTCAAGTACCACAATCCTGAGGACCAATAGGGCCTCAGTTACTACATTTGACATATAGGTTCCCTACCCAATACATTAGATAAGAGACCCGAATGAATGGGCCTTACCGGTCAGGTAGCCCCTGGATTGGCTACGTCCGAGCTTGAGTAGACCTCCAGCTTGTAGACGTCCGGTTGTCCACCCCAGGAACTTTTTGCCTACAGGACTCACTCTCCACACTCATACCAAGCCTTTATTATTATTGGGCACATTCATTTCCCGGCTTATCTCTCACTTGCAAACCCTGCCTTTCTCACGACAAAGCTCTTGTGGTGTTGTGTGGGTAATTATGTGTATGTAAAGAAGTGTCGTTCCCCATTCCCAGCAAGAATAGAAAAAAAAATACTACTCCTTCCGGCCGCTGCTCTTGTCTGAGCTGTCGCCGCAATGTACCGGCAGTGCCTCAAATAACCCATAGATTCAGATGAGTTCAGGTTCTCTCAGTGAGATAGAGAAGTCCATTATCTTCCCGACATCATCCTATCGACTAAAAGACGAAAGAGATAGCACTGTGGATAGCCTCTTCCGGCTCAAGAAGGCTCAAGAAGATAGATCATAGATTGGTGGACCCCATCCCCACGGAGCACCCCCCCCCTTTCCGGCATACTGTATATAGGTTGTGTTTATATTTAAACTAAAGATGACACTAGGCAGAGTTCAGGCTGTATGAAGAAAGATAACACCTTCCCATCTGCCGCCAAGAACAAACGAAATCATCCAGTGAGAGATATTGCTCAGATTCGTTCCCAGGCGATGTCAAGAACAGAACGCCTAACTAGATTGGCCAAAGGCCAACCCACTCACAATATGGGCATGACCGGTTTTTCGCCAGTTCGTTTCACCAGTTGAGACAGCATAGATTTATAGGCCAAGTTTTGGCTGGACTAAAGAAAACCCAAGTTTACCTTTTCATTCCTCCAGTAGGAGACGGCACTTGACTTGTAAAATTCTTTAAAACTTCAATACATTGTGCCGACAACCGATAAGGTTTTCAATGTACATTCATGTCCCAAGAAATTATACTAGTACATATTTGGCGCAAGGCGCGCCATCGGGTTTTCCCCAAGACACGCCAGACTTCCAATCATTCTATTAAGAAGATCGGGTTGTAGAGGTAACCCAGAGAACTATCCTTCAATGGGAATTGATCGGACAAGAGAACTGAGAGTTCCCGAAAGCCATTTCCCCCTGTTTTCCCAAAATAAAAGAATGCTTAAGGACATGGGCCACTGGCGTTTCGCTACATAGGCCCCCTCTTAAGAAAGTCGAACCCTACGAACTTTCTACTGCCAGTGGTTCTGTTCGAATGACCCCACCCTCACATTCAACCATAGGATGCCGTGATAGAAAATCCGCTCCCACATTCTCCCTTCCGGGGATGTATTCGACCGTGAACTGATACGGTTGTAGGAGCAATGACCATCTCATTAACCTCGCGTTCAGTTTCTTAGAAGTTGCCAAGAACGTCAGAGGTTGATGGTCGGACTGCACTTTGAACGGTACTCCATACAGATAAGGTTGAAATTTCTGTACCACCCACACTAGAGCTAAACATTCCCGTTCGACTAATGTGTTTACTACGTCTAACCTTTCTGCCCCATTTTCAAGCAAGAAGGTTTGCAATGGCTTAGGCATCATTCTCTTCATTTGGTCCACGACCACTAATTCTTCTAAACTTTCATAGTCGTTAGCAAATCCAGCTAATGACATCCACTTCAAAAGGTAAGACTTAAGTCTAATGCTGTAGGCTGCGAACATCTCCCCTGGCTTTCTCTTTGACTTTCTGAACTGCTGTCGGTATGTATGGGCCGTCATCTGGAACCTTTTCAATAATGCTTTTTCCAGGGCCTCATAGTCATTCTCCATACCAGGTGGCAACCTTGAGTAGACCTCGTACACTGTCCCCCTCAGGCCCTGTGAGAGTTTCAAGTTCCATTTCCCAAGTTCCAATCCCATAGCCAAAGCCATCGACTGAAATCTGTGAAGATACTGGTCGATCTTATCTTTGTGTACATCGAACGGGAATAATGGGAACTTCATTGCCTGGTATGGACCGCCACTAGAAGTTGTTGAGTCAGGGAGAACTGCGCCTCCCACTGCACCCTCGCTTTCATTGGCAGTTTGAGCTTTCAGCTCCAACTCCCTCATACGGAACTCATGGTCTCTGACTGCCTGCTCGGCCTCCATCTTCCTAGCCTCAGCCTCCATCTTCCTAGCCTCAGCCTCAGCCTCAATTTTCTTAGCTTCGCGCACAGCTTGTCTGAAGTCTCTTTCCACTTCCTGAACATATTTCTGTAACTCCACCCCATCATAACCCATCTCACGCCCTGTAGCCTGTACTTCAGCAACATTAAATTTAGCGGATGCCATCTTACATTCAGAGGGTAAGGGAAGAGGTAATTGTATATTAAACTTCAATCTCAAGTACACAACTGGTTATTTTACCTGACCACAACACGTCGTATGTCGGTCAGTCCGTGTCAGGAAGAGTATAGATAATAGCCAGGTACGGTAGGCAGAACCTATTGATAGTAGACAAGAATATCTGTCCACCAGAGAGACGAATGGAGACGGATTGTATTTGTAGCAAAGAACCTCAATGGCTCGGAACGCTGAAGAAGAAGAAGATCACTATATCAGCCAGAACTCCACCAGGATTTCAAATATCCCGCGACGTGCCCCCACCTGCTTTCACTAAGACTGGCTGACCGTCTTTTTCAAAAAGAGGTTTGCACCCACTACAATCTTCCTTGTTAATTGTCTATCACTTGGGTTGCATTTGAGTGTTCTGTTTCCCCCATCCTACATTGATGGCTGACGTGCCCCTTTTTCCCACATTTGAAACAGATGATCTCCTTCCTTACGTTACTCGTTGGCTCACTGGATGGTTGTACATCACACTGTGCTGCCTTGTGTCTCCAGCTCCCGCAATTCCAACATCCGGCATAACTATTTGGACGTCTCTGAAAGTTTCCCCTTTTGTATGGTTACCGTCCTGCTCTGCTAAAATGGTTGCCACAAAAACCATTATCTTGAGACTCTTGTTGTTCATACTTCTGTACTGAATCCACACTTTTCGCCCTTGGTCTGATAACTGGATTCTGGTCCTGTTTAGTGTACGCTGCACAGACTATTTCCTCACTCATTAGTCTACCAATAGAACTGTTTGGATGTGCAGTCATGCAGTTTTGCCTAACTGTGACATTGTGTCTATGTCTTTTGGCTTACGTTCCTCAAAGAAAGCTACTAGGTTTGTATTGCATGCAGATACTACCTTGTCTCTTAACATTAAATCCACTAATTTATTAAAATCTTTCCCTACTTCTGCGAGCTCCATCCATTTGTTAAATGTTTTCTTTACTGTGTTAACAAAATCTGTGAAATCTTGATTTGTCTCTGGCCCTAATTGTCTAAACTTTGTTCTATATCCATGCTCAGTTAGTTGGAACTTTGTAAGCAGACGTTGACGCAAAATAGTGTAGTTGTTTCTTTCTTCCACAGGTAAATTAAACATTGTATCTAGGGCCTTACCCGTAAGAAACTCGCCAAGTCGCATCGCATACTCTCCCTCTGGAATACCTAACACTTTCGCTGATGCTTAGAATCGTCCCAGATAAGATTCAAGATGGGCCCGGTCTGTAAAATATGGCAGTTTTAATCTCTGTGACGACTGCGAAGGTCTTCTGCTTTCTTCACTTTGACCCTTAGATGCAAATTCTAACTTTTTTATAGCAATTTCCGCTTCCATCTTAATCTTCTCTTTCTCAATTTCCATTTTCATATGTGTCTCTCTCTCTTCCTGTAGACGCTTGGCTTCCATTTCGGCCTGTCTTTGTTCTCTCTCAGCTAACTTTTCTTCCTGTAGACGCTGGGCTTCAGCTACATTTTCTTCCTGTCTCTGTTCTCTTTTAGCTTGTCTTTGGTCTCTTTCAATCTGTTTTTGTTCTTTTGCTTCGACATACTCCTGTAACTCTTTACCCTTCAGGCCTAACCGTTCACCTGCTTCAATATATTCCATTAACGTAGGCATCTTGTACTTGTGGACACGTTGCTGTCTGTCAGCCAACTATAAATGTAAAGACCCTGCTTCCAGTCTTTGTGTATCTTCCCTAAGTACACCTCCACTCAGACTGTACGTAAATTCCTAGTACTAATAATGTCACCCTGTACTCACACCGTCACTCTGTAATTACTAGGTAGTGAGGGGGGAATATCACCTATACTCCCTCGCATATATACCAAATAGCTGTAAAAAACCCTCTGGAAATATTGTTAAACATACATATATCTACACATACAAACGAATGAATGATAACAGTAACTGGTGTCTATAAAACGCTAGACGCACAAGCCAAGTACACGGAGACGGTGATCACAAAGAAATAAAGTACAGTAACAACAACAAGCTTGTGTGAAACGACCACAGTGCGCGTAATAATATGTAAACTGACACCGACCACTAGACAGTAGAAATGACGAAAGATCACAATAATAACATATATCCGAACACAACAAATATCATATGTAAATATAACGAAGAGAAAGAAAGATAAAAAAATATAGCATCAAAATATACACAAATCTGACGTCAGACAACATGGCTCTAGATATTGATTAGGACCCCAATGCCAATGCACGCTACGCTAACATTTTAGCGTTTACCTTACAAAAAATATCTTAAGCACAAGAAATACCCACGTTTTGCAAGGCCTACCCTGATTTAGATAGAGATCGCAAAAAGTGCCTATCCAACAACTACATGTAATAATATATCCATATATATAAGTACACAAACGATAACGACAGTTAAAACGATGAGAGCAAAAACAATGTCTAGATGGTTGGCCGACAAATATGTGCTTCTTAATCCGTCGCCAAAAGTTCTTATTTTGCTGTTAATTGTTTCGAAATGTCTGCAACGCTAGATTCCAAAGCGACTTGTTGTTTTGTTGAGTGGTTACTTCATTTCGCGTTGTGATCACCAGTTCCAACTGTCGGAAACGGTGACGGTAATAGTAATTATCCAAAATGTTCTTTCGATATGTTGTTACTTTCCCTGGAAGTGGTGACAACACAGTAATAATCCAAACGTTTTTATACCTTCGTAGCGGAGATGGTCCGTAGTTGTATCAATTATGTGATAGATTCATGCTTAAAGACAAAGTTCAACATAAAAAATGACAGCAAATGTCCAACACTTTAACTCTGAACAGTCGGTTCTTTTTGGCGAAGAAATGCGACCATGGTTGCGATGACGACACGTAATTATCTTTGTAGAATTGTTTGCTCGTGACAGAGTAATGATAACAAAGGGATTCACAAAGGCGAACATAAAGTCTGGTTTTCGTTAAAAACAACTTGTTGATCCAGGTCTCCTGTGGAAAATTTTAGTAAATGTCCTCTGTCCCTGACCTTGACCCCCGCAGTCAACCTCAGTCAGTACCTCCGTCAGTACCTCAGTACATCTTTATCACTGTTAGTGGAAAAATCCTCAGTAAATATTTCCACACAACCTTCTCAGCCCCAACACGACTGCTCTTTTTCACTTCGTGGAAAGTCACACTTAATCTGTCTGTAAACTGACCGGAGACTTTTTCCGTCATACACAAACACTTTCCACTTCTGCCTCAGCACGGCTGTGGTAAGGGTACCGTTACTACCCACGTCTGTCACCCCTCCCGGTGAATCAGCAAATGTCAATTCTGTGTATCCTACACATCCATGATAACTCTCCTTCCAGAGAGTTTTCCAAACATGTACTTCCCCAGTAACTGGTCGCTGGCGTACCCTCCGTCCTGTTAACTGCGTCGAAAAATCTTGACCAGTCTATCTGCGACCACACAGTGTATTGACCTCACCACACACACCTGTCAATATCTTTGATTTTCAATCCTGTCTTTATCACCGACAGCGATATTGGCTCACTGTGCTGACTCACTCTTGTCGCAAACACTTTTTTTGTCCACGCGACCTTCACCTGTGCTGTCCTCTTTTTGACCTGTATGCGTTAATTCTCTGACGCCCCGCCTCTTGACCTATGAAAAACACCGTACCCCTGTCTTCAGCGCGCACAGGACTTCGCTACGAAATCACTCACTGTCTGTTGTGTATTTACCGCGCGCTGGCTGTTTTTGATGTGCCGTGGTGTCCTTTCGTGAACTGTCTGCTAGCTTCAGCACTATTGCCTGGTATCAAATTTACCTGTGCTGTCTGCTAGCGCCGACTTTTCTGTGCCGCTGTCCTTGACACACACGCACGCTGCCCTCGCCACACTTTGGATTCAACACTGGTTTTTCCGTGCTAGCTTGCGTGTTGCCTTTGAATTTTATAATAATAACCTCTCTAATCGCCGAGTTCACAGATAACAGAATGACAACAATGTCTATATTGTTCTTGACCGTACGAAGCCTCCCAGATAATTAATGCACTGGGTTTCTTGATCGGACGAGCTCTCAGATAATTCAATATTACACCGTTTTCTTGGCCGGACGAGCCATCCAGATAATATCACGAAGTTCTTGATGATAAGTGCGTGATATGGTCGATGTCTAGGTAACGATGCTCCTGGTGTGTCAATTGAGCTATCTAACTGTCTCACAATGCAACTCACCCCAGTAATACACACCCATCAGTCATTAAACAAGATTGAGTTGGCGCACATAATCCTTTAATACAGAAAGAACACGGACAAACGGAACATCCTTATATACCCCGAAACAATATAATCCATAGAATATAAATATCCTCCTCACAACTTAACACGCACACATCACTGTCTTCTCACGGCCTTATGAATCTCCCATTCATAAACCAGTTATCCAGCTACTATCCACAGCTGGACCTCACACATCACAACCCACACACTGGGTCTAGTCTCCGCTAGCTATCCAACCCACTTTTGGTTCAGGCCTCCACTCACGATAAAACCCACTCTAGGTTCAAGCCTCCATTAACTATCCAACTCCCACTGGGTTTTATGCCTGCATTCACAACTGGGAGAACAACACAACAAAAGATCTGAGCCATAGTCAGTCAAAGCTCCCACGAATTAGCCCACCGATCCGCTCGGCGCCAAAACATCAACTGTCTTCCAGCAACCTGACTCCTCAGTCGGTCCCAGCTTCCACTGCCCAGTCAAAGTTTTCCACTGTCTTTTAACCCTGCTGTGTAGCCCCTCCCTGGGCTCCCCCACAACATTACACCCCAGCCTAAAACTGTCTCTCTCCCCATCCACCCTGGGGGTCTCCACTCACCCTCACCATTATTTTTCATGGCTGGTTGTTTTTCTCGTAGTCTCGCTACTGGGGTCACTCACCTCAATGTCAATGACCCAGGCATATGTCATTAGGCATGTTACCAACATACCATCTAACCCCGTTTATCATACATAAAGAGGGTGTGTGTGAGAGAAGACAGGTTAAAGGGATCCTCATATGTCAGGTAGCCCCTTGATCAGCTTCGACTTGGAAGGCCTACGTTTCACAGTGTATGGGTCTGGTCTTCACAACACCAATGACACCCGGAACCTATCAGTACACTACTCCGTCTTTCTTCCTCTCTCCCTTCATCCAAGTGTGTTTCCCATAGGGTAGTACAGGTAATTGATTACCAACAATGGTGAAACCGGGTTCTCAGCCCCAGACCAAACTTAAACAACTGACCTCCCATCCGGCTCCTTCCCATACCCGAGCATGGCTGGAGGGTTCCTACTTACTTCTTGCCCTTCTTCAATAAAAGGTAAAGTATATTACATAACATTGGGTTTTTCCTGGTAACAGGTAAGTAGAAAGAGGTGTATACATGGCGTCTTCCCCATGTAGAAGGAAGTCATCAAATCCCCGTTCGTCAGCCCCCTTCCGGGTGACGTAACCACATCAAACAGGTCTGCTTGTCGTCTGGATCAGCTTCAATATTAATGTACTGCACTCTGCAGCATCTCTATAACCGCCTCTCTCTGTGGAAGAAAATACCTCCGTGTTGTCTATACACAAAATTGACTTAACTATAAGAAACCAGAGAAGAGTATAGAGGAGGAGGGTATCCTGTTTCCGACTGGAACCAATTTACATGCCCAGTCGTTATCAAGCAATCGAATAACGTAACGCGGCAACCCTGCCGGCACGCCTTCCCGACAGGTCGACTCGTTCACTGCGACACTTAATAATCCCTCCAAACTTAGCATTCCATCCCGTTCCATTCGACTGGGACTCGATCTCATTCGTCGGACGGCATCACGGAATAACACATCTCTTTGCCGCTGCGTCACTGGTAACTTCGCTGAACGATTGCCTCTCGAAAATAAGGTATGTTTATATTAGTACGAAAGCTGAGAATGTTATGGGCCGAATAACGACATCGGTTAATCTCTAACAGATACCAATGGTCAAAGCGGCGGCGTTTTAAGAGCGAATTTACCCCAGCACGACTTCCCGACAGACGGCCGCCACCGTCCGATCAATAACAATTATTTAACTATGTGTGACCTGGCCTACGCGCGACATACGAAACTCGGTCAGCCTAACGCGGGTAATCGGGTCATTCGTTTGTAGGCGGCGATACAAAAATATAATGTCTCCGTACCAGTAATAAAGAAAACATTCTCCTAATTCGCCATAGGATCTGTAGAGAGTCTAAACTCTATGGAGACAGTCCGGCCGTTTTACAAATTCGTTCTTCCAGTCGAACAACAATCACACACTGTCACCAGTTAACAACACAACATTGGACTCCTTAGCAAGTCTCGTGGTCCAAGAGAATTGCCACTTTTACGTGAGCCTCGACTTTCTCGGAGATTTCATGATCTCCCCACGAGAAAGTCGAATTCTTCTAGTTGTGATCATGCAAACTAGAAAAGAAATCCCTAACACAGACCTTCCAGAAGACATTAGAAAACTACGGAAAGGGAATCTCCCGTCGGGGTTTCTCCGGCTAAATTTAGCGAGGTGATTTCCCCGTCCTAAATAAGACGTGAGGGCCAGTCTACTGGCTATCTAGTGACATTGACCAAGTGTGATGCCAGCCAGGGGGAATACATTAAGAAATTAATACACAAAACAATTTTTGATGTACATCATTGTAAAAAAAATGTTATTCGTAAAGTGTATGTTCCATAATTACATCCACCTTCCCTTCCCCCGCCCTTGAAGAAACATAACAACATGTGACAGAATCATCCACCTACTTAGGTAGCAATGTAGACGAAGGGGGTGCAACATATAAAGATATCAGAATAATAATACAGAAGGTAGAGGAGCTTTTATATCTTTCATAATACTAGGACGCTCGTGCAAGTCAAAAGAAATTAAACTAAGCACAAAACTGAGATGTTTAATCAGTACTGCAGTATGGATAAGAAAGACGGAGAACAACGAAAACAGTTACAATTAAACTACAAACATTCACTACGTGGTGCCTGCGCAATATAAAAATACAAATAATAAAATAGTATGACACAATTACCAATGTGGAGTTCATGGAGAAAGCTAGACAAATGCAAATGAACCAAAAGGTGAATAAAAGACACTTGCTAGAGAAAACTCGAGTATAGTATTACTAGAAACTCCTTAGTCTGAAACGCACGGGGCAACAGAAATAGAAGAATATCTAACATTCGCGGAGAAAGGAAGAAGAAACAGAAATGAAGAGTGTGGGAAGGACACGTACAGATCTGCATGGAACAGCTACAGATAGGAGAGCTTGGTGTCAGTTGATTAAAAGCCTATGCCATTATGGGGGATAGAGAGCAAGAGAAGAAGACGAATGTCTTATTTATGTATATATAACAACCAATAATGAGATATCAACATTTCACTGGGACCATGAGTAAACAGAAATAACACGATGTTCTTCTAGGTCATGCAGTATAGCTGTCCAGCATCATTTCTCTTGGTCTTCTCCTACCTCTGCTAGAAGATTATGGTAACTATTTACGTCATCAGCCAACGAATAATTTATCTCCTGCAAATGTTAAAACGCCGGTCCGAAGTCATTGGTGATCTGTTCTGTTTTGTTGCGTGCTTGATTACAAGCGTGCATCAGGACTTCTAATTAATTCATTACCTTCCATGAATGCCGATCAATAACTGGAATGTTTGTCTAATGTTCACTATCACTGTGTATGTACATTGCGTAAACACAACGGGAAATGATGTGTCTCTTTCAAAGTGTTTACAAGACAAATAGTGCGATGCTAATTTGCGATTGTGATATGATTGGCAAAGAGACATTTCTTAAACCTATAGTGCTCTACAATGGCGGCTACGAATTCTACACATATTCCATAGCTGTGGGTCCAGGCGGATGTTGTCCTGGTTAGTGATGGCGCGTTTTGTTAGAAGAAGCCCGGCTGGTAGTAAACTTGTTCCTTCAGAGAGACATTGTCACTCATTTGCAGTAGCCGGTTTGAATACGTGTGCGCAAAGCATATAGAATTGCTGCTGTCTAGTTGGTTCTTCTTCTTCTTTGCGTTCATCCGGAGTGTTTTTTAAGATGTGATTGCGGTGTGTCTGGTTAGGCCCCCTTGGATCGAAACCCTTAGGTCAACACATCCGGCTTTTAGAGTGCATATTTGACCAGGTTTGCATTCCTGGGAGACTCTCACTTTTGTGGTACCGTCCACCTACCAGTTGGTCGAGTTGGAACAGTCGGAGACTTCACGGTCATATCCCTCAAAGGAAGGCAGGGACAGTCCGTGGCATTTTCCGCCATCCTGGGTGGCTTCCATAATTGCAGAGCCGACACATAATGCTCTGGTGCTGGGCTCACCAAGGGAATCGTCACGTCCGTGGCTGCTTTAATTCCTCACTTCAATATATTGGGCATTTCGTTAACCCCGGGCCGTTCCCGCACAAACCAGGCAGGTCTGCAGATGGTATCCACTCAGCGAGTTTTCGACACGGACATGTGCTTGTCGTTGCGCCCGTCAGAGCTGTTCCAGGCACGACGGACATTCGGAAACTAGGTAGTCAGAGCTGTTCCGAACAAGAGCGGCATTCGGAAACTAGGTAGTCAGAGCTGTTCCTAGCACGAGAGACATTCGGACGAGACATTTCACTCAGAAGTAAATGCGTAGTGCCAATTTTTATTTTGCCACTCGTAGGACGGCACTTCCGGCTTTTGCGGGCATTTTTTAATGAGGTTAGCCTTCCTCGGGTTTCGAGGCACGTTAGACTTATTGTTGTGATGTCGCCCACATCTCAGCTAGTCAAGATAGAACGATAAGAGACATCACGGTCGACCCTCAAGGGAAGGCAGGGGTAGACCTGAGATTTCCCTCGCTATCCAAGGAGGCTTCCATAATTGCAGAGCCGGCACATATTGCTCTGAGACTGGGCTCACCCGTGGAGTTGGCTCGTCCTGCTCATGGCTGCTTTAGTTCCTCACTTCCATGTGTTGAGCATCTCGCTTGCAACTGGTCGCTCAATCACACACCAGGAACGGTCAGTCTGCAGGCGACATCCACTAGGTAAGCTTTCGCTTCGGACTACACAATGGATTCTCTATCCGTGCGTTCCATTTCGAGCTATTGAGACATTTTTCCACTTTTGTCTACACTCTCTATGAGTTAGATTACAGACAGTTTTCGTAGCCATTTCATTCGACTGGGGCACTTCTTCAACCTTTTTGTACTCGCTCACGAGGTAGGCTCTTTTCCACGTCGTCTGTAACCCATAATAAACAACACGCAATGCAAGCAAGAGAGATGCAGATTTAGACGCAAGATGTTGTTTATAGGTTTGAATATCACAAAGGACACGTCCAGGGTGCATGTGTTTATATACATGTATATTGCCAGGATCAACTGACATGATGCATGTGTTTATGTACATAAATATTGCCTGGATCAACTTATTGTCCTTGACTTGGGGACGTAAATTATAAGTACCTCTGAAATTGGAGTGAGTTCACCTGATGGCTAGGGACACTGTTAATAGGATAATCTAATCCACACGCAAAAATCAGTCATCACTACCAGAATTTGTGTATGTGGACTGCGCTTGAGTTCAAATCGATCGAGAGCCAAAAAAAAAAAAAAAACCTAGATAGCGTTGATACAGTCGAGAGTCGATATTGTAAAGTTTAGTACGACCATTTTCAAAGAAATATTGCTTAGAACGGATATGATCATCAGGAAAAATTGTACCGCTGTACAATTATTCACGTGAAGCAATGGAGTCGACTGTCGTGACTGCCATAATGGAACAGGAAAACACGAAGAAACAATGACAATCGTGGAAGCATACGAATTGATTGAACGTAATGAACAGATAAGGCCAATGCTGCCGTAATGACTCCAGTAGAGGCAAGCATGATTCCACGGTAGGATATATAGTGCAACAATTGCACATATACTACACTAGAATACACTAGAATACACAGGGTGATGCAATCAGTTAGCTTTCTCTCGCAATTTCTTCACAGTAACATTTTTGGTCATCTGTCCGCGAACTTATGCAACAACAAGTGCTACTGACTGAGCTGTGGACGATATGTTGTAAGCCAGATAACTAACTTACAGCTGTGCACGATGTGTTGTAAACCAACTGACTAACTAAAAGCTGTGGACCTTAGGTTGTAAACTAACTGACTAAATTACAGCTGTGGATGACGTGTTGTAAACCAACTGACTAACTTACAGCTGTGGATGATGTGTTGTAAACCAGCTGACTAACTTACAGCTGTGGATGATGTGTTGTAAACCAACTGAAACTTACAGCTGTGGACGTTAGGTTTTAAACCAACTGACTAACTTACAGCTGTTGATGATGTGTTGTAATCCAACTGACTAACTTACAGCTGTGTATGATGTGTTGTAAACCAGCTGACTAACTTACAGCTGTGGATGATGTGTTGTAAACCAACTGACTAACTTAAAGCTGTGGACGTTAGGTTTTAAACCAACTGACTAACTTACAGCTGTCGATGATGTGTTGTAACCCAGCTGACTAACTTAAAGCTGTGGACGTTAGGTTTTAAACCAACTGACTAACTTCCAGCTGCAAATGATATATTGTAAACCAACTGACTAACTTACAGCTGTAGATGATGTGTTGAAAACCAGCTGACTAACTTACAGCTGTGGATGATGTGTTGTAAGCCAACTGAAACTTACAGCTGTGGACGTTAGGTTTTAAACCAACTGAATAACTTACAGCTGTGGATGATGTGTTGTAAACCAACTGACTAACTTACAGCTGTGGATGATGTGTTGTAAACCAACTGACTAACTTACAGCTGTCGATGATGTGTTGTAACCCAGCTGACTAACTTAAAGCTGTAGATGTTAGGTTTTAAACCAACTGACTAACTTACATCTGTAGATGATGTATTGTAAACCAATTGACTAACTTACAGCTGTGGATGATGTGTTGTAACCCAGCTGACTAACTTAAAGCTGTGGACGTTAGGTTTTAAACCAACTGACTAACGTACAACTGTGGACGTTGTGTTGTAAACCAACTGATTAACTTGCAGCTGTGGACGATATGTTGTAACCCAGCTGACTAAATTACAGCTGTGGACAATGTGTTGTAAGCGAGCTGACTAACTTACAGCTGTGGACGATGTGTTGTAAACCAACTGATTAATGTACAGCTATGGACGATGTGTTGTAACCCAGCTGACTAATTTGCAGCTGTGGACGATTTATTTAACTAACCCACCTATCAAGTTCTAATAACTTATGTAGGAAAGCAGAAAGACATAGCAAGTTCTAATGGCTTATGTAGGGAAGCAGTAAGACATAGCAAGTTCAAATGACGTATGTAAGAAAGCAGTAATCCATACCAAGTTCTAATGGCTTATGTAGGAAAGCAGTAAGCCATATCAAGCTCCAATATCGTGTTTCGGAAACTCCACCTCATATGGCTTAGTCTAGAATATATGGAAGTTAAACATTTCACATCCCAATGACAGTATGTGCTATAGGACTACCCTTTAAAAAAAAAATTGAAGTGTCAACAAAGGAGATATATACAGTTTCTCAGAACACTATTAGAATGAGTTACAGAATAACATTCTTAAGCTTCATAGATTATACACACTCATGTGACATTGTGAAACGTGAAGAAATAATCGATCGACTCGAATAATTAACCACATATATCGAAGACATGCGAATAATAAAGAACATACATAACCATAAGTATCAGCAACCATGTAGGAACATTTCAATGCATAAACCAGTTTGTCACACGATGATGTCTAGTGTTTCAAGATGTACATTGTCAAAAAAATAAATATATATATATATATATATATATATATATATATATATATATATATATATATATATATATATATATATATATATATGCTGGTTTCCGTGGCTAAGGTCTTGCGGACGCGATTCGTGAGCCCGCTTACCTGCATTCGAAACACAGCTGTAACCGATTTGGCAGCTTCGTTCTGAGTTTTGACTTGCTAGTGTGGGAGCCAGTGTTACAGAAAGCAATGGCAAACTACTGAACGTAAACTTGCCAAGACATTAACAACAGCAGTAAAATGCTGGTGTTGACAGCGATATCTTCTGAAAAGGATATCCATATATATATATATAAAAATCATCATCATCATCATCATCATCATCATCATCATCATCATCATCATCATCATCATCATCATCATCATCAAGTGCCCTGCCAGCTGACGTAGTCGTTCATGGCTCTCCACAGATCTCGGTCGTTGGTGTTCTGGATGATCTCTGCTGATGGTATTCCTCCGTGCCATCGTCTCAATCCATCCAGCATCACTTCTCTTGGTCTGCCTTTGCCTCTCTTTCCCTCGATCTTTGCAGTTGTTACGATGTTCTCCAATGCCTCTCTTCTCATTACATGACCGAAGAAAGATGTTTGTCTCTTCTTTATTGTTGTATATAATGTTCTAGTTTCATTAGCTTGTATCAGGCAGTCGTTGTTAGTTACTCTGGCAGCCCAAGGAATTTGCAACATTCGTCTTAGGAACCACATCTCTGTTGCTTCTAATTTCTTCTTAATTTAGTTAGTTAGTTAGTTAGTTAGTTCTGCGGGCATTTGTTGACCGGTTTAACCAGGACTGTTAGTTAGTTAGTTAATTAATTAAATAGTTAGTTAGCTAGCTAGCTAGTTAGTTAGTTGGTTGGTTGGTTGGTTAGTTATTTGGTTGGTTGGTTGGTTGCTTGCTTGCTTGGTTGGTTGGTTGGTTGCTTGCTTGCTTGCTTGCTTGGTTGGTTGGTTAGGTAGGTAGGTAGGTAGGTAGGTAGTCAGTCAGTCAGTCAGTCAGTCAGTCAGGTAGGTAGGTAGGTAGGTAGGTAGGTAGGTAGTTAGTTAGTTAGTTGGGTGGGTGGGTGGGTGGTTGGTTGGTTGGTTGGTTGGTTAGGTAGGTAGGTAGAGGTTCCAACTTCACGGAAACGGGTCGTCCCGATTATGATCCGTTCCTGTGCCAGTGATGCCAGTGAATATCACACAAAATGCTCCCCACTGCCCAATGTGAAAAGTGGAACAGACAGGAGTCCCAGCAATCCAACAGCCCGCACAGGTACACTGTGCATAATGCCGCCGCCAGAATGCCAACACAAAAGTCATCCACGAAAACCACAGTTCATCGTCGATGGAATCAGCATTCATCAGAAAGACCTCACTGACCCGGGTTTTCTCACAAGGCTCTGTCTCTATCCGCAGGGCGACCCTCCGAAAGGGTTGCATTAAGCACGAATTCCGTAGCTCTAGCGCCGACTCCCAGGAGTCTCCTGAAAAATGCACTCGTTAACCGAAAAGGCAAATCATTCAATTCAGCAACAGCCGGTAGCCATTGTTCCAAACATGCAGGTCACTGTACAAACAAATGCGGACATGTAAAAGCATTTAACGTGATTATCACAGCTCACAGCGTCGCGCCACGCACTCACTCAGTAGCAGGGCGACGGAACCATATACTACCAGTCCAACATGAGGAAAATGCGAAATGCAAACCACAGCCACAAAGATAAATACTCCAGAGGTCGTCGCGGTGCAATGCCATACAGCAAAACTGGTTCTACATTGCATTTCAGCACTCTCTTTCTTGCATTCAGCGATAGTGACTTATTGCATAAGATACTCTTCATTTTCTGAAATGCGGCCTTTGCATGCCCTATTCTGCTCTTAATCTCTGTTTTAAATCTTCCATTTGATGTTATAAATGTCCCTAGGTATTTCAAACTATCCACTTGGTTAAGAATTTTCCCTTCTATTTCTATGTCACATTTTGGTGTCACCATTTTCTTTGATATCACCACTGTTACTGTTTTCTTGATATTCAAGGAAAGTCCTTTCCTTGCACTCTCTGTTACTACAATGTCCAACATTTGTTATAGGTCTGTTGAATTATCCGCCAATAATACTGTGTCATCTGCATAGCGTATATTGTTTATATTATAACCTCCAACTTGTATTCCTGGCATCTCTTTGATCTCTTTCATTATTACTTCGCTATATAGGGAGAAGAGATCTGGTGACAAGACACACCCCTGTCGTACTCCTAGCTTTATCTGTTCGTAACTACCATCTTTATTTCCCATTTTAATTGCTGCTACTTGGTTTCAGTAAATATTCTTTATTATTGTTAAATCTTTCCCATCAATGTTGATATCTTCTAACATTACAATCAGTTCATCATGTTTTACTTTACCAAACGCCTTAGTATAATCTATGAAGCACAAATACATGTCTTTCTGTTTCTCTATTGACCTTTCTATTAGTGTCCGTAATGTATATATTGCATTGTTCACACACACACACACACACACACACACACACACACACACACACACACACACACAGAGACACACACTCACTGACACACAGACACAGACACACACATATATATATATGTGTGTGTATGTGTGGTGTGTGTGTGTGTGTGTGTGGTATGTGTGTAACCTACTTGTGCACACAGGGTGTAGGAAAGACCGGGCGTGTCAGCTCTAATTAAAGTCACGCCTCCATCTTTAAGTTCGCATTTTTACATTGACTTGTCTGGACTTAACTACTGGCCCTGCAATACTGAGCCTACAATACTGAGCATACAATACTGAGCCTACAATACTGAGCCTACAATACTGAGCCTATAATACTGAGCTTACAATATAGAGCCTACAATACTGAGCTTGCAATACTGAGCCAACAATACTGAGCCTACAATACCGAGTCTGCAATACTGAGCCTACACTACTGAGCCTGCAATACTGAGCCTGTAATGGTGAGCCTACAATACTGAGCCTGTAATTTTAACAATCCAGTATTTTATTAGGCTTTTCATAGAATAGTGTCTTTAGATATTGTTTCGTGTGGCTTACGAAATCACATCTGCCAGCAAAGGGAGCTCTTCCAGTCATGTACAGACACATTCCTGCCTCATCTCGACTGAGGTGAAGAATAAAAGAGAGGTAATAACTCACAACTCACAAATTAATATTCTAGGAATTTATAACATTAGAGCGCATTGATATTCCACCATAACAGAAGTGGCTGTAGACTGTCCTCACAACAAACATGTGACTGAGGTCGGCTTATGTACACCGCCTGGCAGGTTCCATCTCTCCTCTACTATTGACTACACGGTATTCTGCTGATAGTTCTCACACAGGAAAGTTATCGGGTAGATAGCTCAACTGGAAGGACATTGGCCGGCGGGAGGTATCCCAGGACCGACAAACAGTGTGATAAATACATGCTGTCTATACAATAACAGATAAACAGACAGACAGATAGATACGACACATAGATAGATAACACAGATAGATAAGATAGACAGACAGTCAGTCAGTCAGAAAGACAGACAGACAAAAAGACATACAGAAATATAGACAGACAGAAAATCAAACAAATAAGACAGTTATATAAGACAGACAGACAGACAGACAGACAGACGTGCGGGCGGATGGACGGACGGACGGAGGGAGGGAGGGAGGGATCGATCGATCGATCGATCGATCGATCGATAGATAGATAGATAGATAGATAGATAGATAGATAGATAGATAGATAGATAGATATATAGATAGATGGATGGATGGGTGGGTGGATAGATGGATGGATGTATGGATGGACAGACAGACAGACAGACAGACCGACCGACCGACCGACCGACCGACCGACCGACCGACCGACAGACAGACAGACAGATAGATAGATAGATAGATAGATAGATAGATAGATAGATAGATAGATAGATAGATAGATGCCGCTAAGCTTAGGTCTCAGTATTTTAATGGCAGTGGGCGGAAATCTGTAGGGGACATCTAATTACAGTGTATCCAAAGGGAGGTAATTAACCCGCTTTGCCTATAGCCCCCCAGGTCTGTGCATCGGTCGGATATAAGGAACAAGAACTTGAGAATCGCACGATCTGTACTATCATTACTTACTTGGGTTTTCCAATGTCGTATGAACAAATGGTTCTTTGAGATCGGGTTCTACATGGAGGACGTTTCCAGCAGGAGGAACATTGTGGAGGGCGGGCATTTATAGATTAGACCGTTTTATCACTACAAATTTGCTCCACAATCCTTGGATATACAGGATTATCTGACTGAAAGGAAGGGATACCGTTGTGCTTGGCGCTGAAAGGATGAATTAAAATGTGATTGTATGAAGCTAATGACAGTGTGTACGGGTGGAGCGTCGACAAGAGATGTAACCAGAGGTCGTGGACTTTGACAATACTTGCGCGCGCACGCACGCACGCACGCACGCACGCACGCACGCACGCACGCACGCACGCACGCACACACACACACACACACACAGAGAGAGAGAGAGAGAGAGAGAGAGAGAGAGAGAGAGAGAGAGAGAGAGAGAGAGAGAGAGAGAGAGAGAGAGAGCATAAGCTGGCTGGACTGATAGATCATTGTTTCCGTATTTCCGCTCCTGCAGGTCTGCAGCAATAGGTTTGAGCTCTTGTCCCATTCGGCAGTAGCATTTAGTGATGATGTTGACAGCAGGCTGGAAGCATCCAGAAAACTCTTGTCTGAATTCTAGAACTGATGACAAATTGAGTCCACACATCTTTTATCTCCGGTGTAAAATTCCGTTTATGATTGCAGAAAGTGGAATCCTTGTTTGTTGATATAACAACTGGTTTGTAAATGCTGAAAGTGGAAATCTTGTTTGTTGAAATAGCATCTGGTTTGTAAATGCAGAAAGTGAAAATCTTGTTTGTTGAAATAGCATCTGGTTTGTGAATGCAAAAAGTGGAATTCTTGTTTGTTGAAATAGTATCTGGTTTGTAAATGCAGAAAGTGGAAATCTTGTTTGTTGA